>CAUYQV010133130.1:0-26849 GCA_963574575.1 Galagoides demidoff | reverse complement strand
CAGGCGCCCGCCACAACGCCCGGCCATTTTTTGGTTGCAGCCATCATTGTTGTTTGGCGGGCCGGGGCTGGGGATTTGAACCCGCCACCTTAGGTGTACGTGGCTGGCGCCTTAGCCGATTGAGCCACAGGCGCCGAGCCGGCTAATTGATTTTCAACAAAGATGTCAAGGACGGACAATGGAGAAATGACACCATCTGCAATAAAGGCTGCCTACGCAGAAGATGAAGCTAGACCCCTCTGTCTCACCAGACACAAAAGTCAACTCAAAATGGATTACAGACTTAAATGTAAGACCTGAAACAATAAAACTACCAGAAGAACGCACAGGGGAAATGCTTAATGATAGTGTCTGGGCAAAGCCTTTTTTATAAGAACCCAAAAGCACAGGTAACAAAGGAAAAAAAGACAAATGGGATTAAAAAGCTTCTTCTCAGCAAAGGAAACAATCAAAAGAATGAAAAGACCACCTGTAGGGTGGCTCCTGTGGCTCAAAGGAGTAGGGTGCCGGCCTCATATGCTGGCAAAAAATAAATAAATAAGGCCACCTGTAAAACAGGAGAAAGTATCTGCAAGCTATGTACCTGACAAGTGGCTAATACCCAGAATGCACAGGGAACTCAAGCAACTCAACTGTAAAAAACCAAATAATCTGATTAAGAAATAGGCAAAACCCCCGAATAGACATTTCCAAAAGATGACCTGCAAATGGCCAACAGGTATATGAAAAAAAGCAGAACATCACTCACTAATGACCAGGGAAATGCAAACCAAAACTACCAGGAGATACTACCTCCTATCTGTTAAAACTGCTGTTGTCCAAAAGATGGAAAAATAAATACTGACAAAAAGGTGGGAAAAGTGTAACTGTTATTTAAATTCCCAACAGTTGGTGGGAATGTAAATTATTGTAACCATTAGGGAAAAAAGTATGAAGTTTCCTGAAAAAATTAAAAATAGAACTACCATATGATCCAGTAATCCCTTTACTGGGTATATATCCAAAGCGAATGAAATCAGGATGTCAGAGACTTATCTGCACTCCCAAGTTTACCAAAGCATTACTCACAAAAGCCGAGATCAACCTAAGCCCATCAACACATGAATGGATAAAGAAAAGGTAGTATACAGCAAAGGAATACTGTAATATTATTCAGCCATAAAAAAGAATGGAGTCCTGTCATTTGGGGCAATGCAGATGAACCTAGAGGACATTGTGTCAGGTTAACTGAGCTAGGCACAGAAGAAATACCACGTGATCTCACTCGTGTGTGGAATCTGAGATACTCAGATCGTGGCAGTAGGGAGTAGAAGAGTGGTTCTCGGAGGCTGGGGAGGGAAGGGGGGGCATAGTGAGAAGCTGGTCAACAGGTACAAAGTTACAGGTAGGAGGAGTAAGTTCTGGTGTTCAATTGCACAGGAAGGTGACTACGGTTAGTACTGTATGATATATTTCAAAATAGCTAGAAGAGGATTCTACATCCTCACCACAAGGAAATGATAGACGTAATAGTGATAGATATGGTACATATCCTGACTTGATTTTTACACAATGTATACATGCCTTGAAACATCACACTTTACCCACATGTATCTATAACAGTGATGGGTCAATGAAAATAAAACCAAAAAAAAGTAAAGAAAATAAGTCAGCAACCACAGACACGCCCAGGCAGAAGACCTGCACCACACACACGACAGCAGAGGTACAAACACCTCTTCCATTCCAGGTTCCAGAACCTGCTCACCCCGTCCAGTTCCCCTGAGCTCAAAATTAGGAACTGTCTTCCACGTTCCTTCTTAGTAGACAGCGAGGGGCTCACACCCTTCTCTTCTGCCAACTCTTTCCCACCAACATCTTCAGATTCCCCTCACTCCCTCCATTCAGAAATGGAATCATGGATGCAGGATCCCTCCCCCCTCCTTTCTACACAGGTGCTCTCCATGGCCAAGTTGTGTCTCCTCTTACAACTGCCTCCCCTCTCTTGACCCTCATCAAACCCCAACAAGATCTCACTCAAATGTCACCTCCAGGTCACAAGGTGACTGCCCCTTGCTTGGGCAATTCCAGTCCTGGAGACTCACAGGATAGAGCCCTTTTCCTACAAAAGGGTCCTCAGTAGACTTTACCAAAACAACACCACGAAAAACAAGTGTACTCATGACACACGCAACCCAGATCTCAAGAAGTCACCCAACTTGGACTAGCCAAGAAGGGAAGGTGGCCTTCCTTCCCTTCCGCCCAGCCTGCAGGTCTTTTTGTGGACAAGTCAATCTTACTGATGGCCTCTTCAGGGCTAGAAGGGGCCGTCCCATGTCAACACTAAGGCACCTAAAGTGTGTGTGTTCCCTTTTATCGTGGTTGCACTAAAACCAAGAAACAAAGTCAATGCTACAAGCTATGCACTCTTGCTTTAGCAGGCTGTGCTACGAACTGATTCTAGTACTTCCCTTCTGAATGCCTTGTCAATGGTTCCATCGTGATACTATTTCTTAAGTAAGTTCCAACACATATGCCAGATCAGTCCCTTTGGACGTACGGAGAGTGTGTACTCAGGTTGAAAGCATGCTGCTTCATAGAACTGGGCTGACAGTCTCCCTCCCTCTGTGTTCCCAATTCTGATGGATTATCTTTCTGGAGCCCAGTGGTAAATGAGCCCCACCATGTAGACATCCCCCTAGGAAGAATTCTGTGACCATGGCCATTGCCAGCAGTCCCTCTACACCTTTACAGCAGCTCTTACCTGATATTTTGACTGGACTTTGGAAGCTGGGTTGAATTTTATGCACATTATCATTTTTTAACACCTGATCCAGAGGAGATCGTTCAAAGAAGGTGAGCACAACTTCTGACCTAGAAAACTGGGAAGAAAGACAGTCATTGCTAAAAATGAACAACTCCCACAAGTTGGCCCCCACTGTTTGCCTAGAAGGGGGCACAACTCCCCCCCAGAGCCTCGTCTGACCCAATGAACTGCTCAGAAGCTCTGATGACCGACAGCACAGGTGAGGGCCACAATCACTGCATACTTCTCATGCTTTTAGGGCCCTAGGAGGCCAAAACACAAGGCCGCGTGGGATGGGGGTGCTTAGTGGCAAAAATGGCAATGTATGTGACAGCGTTCCACTCACATCTCCCTTCATCTTTATAAATAATGGTGAGCCATGTCTATCTATTTCCCCCATTTCCCAGATAAGGAAGAGGAAACTAAAAGCAGGTAAGTCTGCTGGGCTCCCCAGTCCAGCTTCTTAATTGCTACTCACTCCAAAACTCACAAAGTTAAAAGGGAGATGATGGCCAAATCTCCGTGGCATCACTCACCTGCTGGTCCTGCCCACACTCTGCCTGCCTCCCACGTGCTTATTCTCATATCCCTTCTGCAGGAGCAGAGGGTTGTGAGCAGAGCCGAGAAAGCAAAGACCTCTGTGGCCAGAGGGACCTGACATCCCTTCTGACTCAACACATCCTACCGACCCTCATTTTTTTTGCCAGGGAGAAAAAACAGAGCAATTGGAGCCCACAAAAGGCTCTCCTTTCCCTGATGGCATCTGCCCCGTCCCTACTAAGAGATAAGGAGCAAGCAGCTCAGTTACATGGGGGAATGGACATCGTTTAAACCTTTGCCCCACCAGCCATCTCCCCTTCCCACCCAGCCCTGCCCCACCCCGCCCACCCGCTCACCTTACACGGCATGCTTATGATGGTTTTCAGCAGCTTCTCCACCTCATTAAGCCTGGTTTCTATGTCCTGGGCATCCTTTATGGCAACCAGTCCTAAGACAGAAATGCCCAAAATAAAAAATGCAGGCCAGGAAACGTGCTCTCAATAAAATACACAACCACGGGTGCCCCAAGCCCCCGGCGTCCTCCTCTATAATGATGTCTGAGGATGCTCTCTTGCCTTCAGGGACATAAAGCCTGTCTGAAAGTCCTGCTGTAAACCTCATTTGAAGTTTCAGCTACCCAGTGATTTAGGTCTGTGCTGTCAGTCTGAAAGGGAGACAGTAGGCTGAGGGGAAGGGAGGGGTAAGATCCCTCCAAGGAGAATGGTCTGAGCTGGAGCTCAGCCCCTGCCAGCGTGGTGGCTGTAGCAAGGGGAGGCTGGCTCAGGACCTACCCACCCCTACTGACATGGGGAAGGACTCGCCCCACTGGCCACAGCTGCCCAGACCACAAGGCCCATGTAAATGGAGCCCCTATTTAGACAAGTCATGTAAATACAGTGTTCAGAAGGAAAAATTCCAGATTCTTGCCTGAAGAAAACCAAAGTGGGCATGACTCAGGGCACTTTCCAGGAACCTGAGCGTCTATGCTTGTTAATAGTCACCACCAGAAGCCCCGAATGCCGTCAGACAGTGCCATATTTATTCTATTTTTAAAACACTATAGCTCAAGGCACAGAGATTTGGATTGCTTTGCTCTCCCCTCGTGAGTAGTGCAGAACCTCACCCTTCCTGGAACTGTTTCTATCTGTCTGCTTTCCAGGGATGGGGGAAGTTAGGTTCCTGAGAACACTGGCCTTTCCCCTAAGCTTCATGTGACCTAGGACGTCACCATACCTGTGAGCTACGACTAAACTATCAGTCACAGGATTTAAAGTTTTTAGAAGTTCTGGTTTAGTTTTGTTTTACAGAGGAGAGGGGTGTTCAGTTTATCATGCAATTTATTGACTAGGTCCATAAAGAGAAATAAAACTTATTTCCTAAACTGATTGAAATTAAGAAGCCCAGAGCATATGGCCCAGGCAAATTCCCACCATGGGCTCCCTAGACATAGGGTGAAGGTATTTCTGAAAGCCTGGGCCGGGCGGGGGGAGGGGGGCTTTACATAGGGATCCACAGGGGTCAAAGTGGAACCCTTCTCTCCACTTCCTCAAGCACATGCCAGGTGCACCCTTTGCTTGGCCCACTTGGTACCCAGGTGTCCAGCTGGGACTGGTCGTGCCCACTGCACTCTCCTCAGCCATACAAAACCCAAGCAACCAGTCACTCGCAAAGCAAGAGTCGTAGAGGTGGCAGGGTGGACTCACCCACTGGAAACCCCCAGGCAGGCCTCCATCCTTGAGGCTCATGTATACACCCAAGCTTAAGTGATGGCCCTCCCCAGGGGAAGGGCCTAGGCCACCCTCGGTTCCAGCCTTTCCCCACCACCCTGCATGCTGGGGGAAGCCAGGAACAGCAGGAAAAAAAACAGAATGAAATTCTAGGTACCTCTTCCCTAAATCCTAAATTTCTTTTTTCTTTTTTTTCCCCCATATATAACGGGTTTTTTTTATTATGAAACAAGTATGAGACAAACAACTTCTCCATCTCCAAATAAGGAAGAGGGAGAGTGTCTGGATGCGCTGAGGTCCAAGGTTGGTGCAAAATGTGGCATATGAACGGGCTTGACACCATCTCACAGGGAGATCAAGCCCACCCAGGAGTCACATGTCTCCTGCAGCTAAGTCCTAAATTTCTTACACAGAATTTCAAATATGTTATGTACTGCGATTTATGTGTGTGTGTGTCCCCTTATACATATGTGCACCACTCCTTGCACCAAAATGCTTTGATCATCTGCTTGCTAATGGAAAGTCTATAAAGGAAAAGAGAAGCAATTTGAAATTCTCAGTAAGTTGTTTTTAAGGTGAAAGTGAAGACAATTATATAACTTATCCCCATCTCCACAAAGTGCTTCTTTATTCTAAGACAAGCAAAACTACTATTATGTTTCAACTCCTATTACAGCTAGAATACAAGTTTTAAATGGGTCTAATCTATGGCATGGTAGTTGTATTTTTATGTTCTGTAGACACAACTTATGGAAAGACTGGCCTCTTGTACAGTCGACATATATAGAATGTTTATCCCCATTTCATAAGAAGTAAAGCATAATTTAACAGTTTACAAATCCAGAAGTTTCTAATTCTATCTTCGCCTTGATGACCTACCTTTGGCTACTTCTTTGATTTTAATTACTGTTCCACTCTCGATCAGATTTGTAACCTCCAAGGGTAACATTTATTAAGATAAATACATTTGGCTCTATCTTCCTTTAGTGGGGCCAAATTTAGCAAGTAAGATCCAGGATGTGTAGTTAAACAGGAATTTGAGGTAAACAATGAACAATGCAAACTTACACTAAAAACTTATTTGCTGTTTATCTGAAATTCAAACTTAGCTTTGCGTCCTGCCTTTTATTTGCCTGGCTACACTATCTTCCTTGCAACCCATTCTCCCGATTGAAGTAAAGGGAAACAGGCAGGAGTACCTGGTCTGGCCTCTGGAAACAGTGTGAGTACTTTACCCTGGTGCACAGACCCTCCTGGCCCTGACTACAGCTCACCCTTATAGCTTTGTGTCCGGTGAAACACACCCTCATGCCAGCCCCACCAGCCAACATGACCCACACATAGTTGCATAGCACTGCCCACCTCTAGGCTTGAGTGCAGGAAAAGCTCACGCTGGTGAGGGCCACCTGCTCTTTGACAGTGGGAGCTGGTCCTGCCTCTGGGCCCCCAGATAACCCATCTGAACTTCTGCAGCCTCCACATTCTGCACAGTAACCTATGGGTCTCCCCAGGTCCCCTGTGGGAATGTGAAGGTAGGAGGTGTCTTGGGCTCTATTACCAGCAACCAGCATAGTGCCTGCCACACACAAGGGACCTGACAGTCACTGGCTGGCCGCTGATGAAACAAGCTTGCATCAGAGAAGACAGATGACAAACATTAGTCACCTTATTGGGTGTCTGCTCCAGCTTGCCCTGGGGTAGTAGCCTCAGCCTGATCGCAGGTAGGACCAACAGCCAGCTGGTTCCTAGGTAGGGGCCTCACAGGAGAGAGCTGCTTGAGGGCCAAGGGGCACTGAGACACTGAGTATGGTGGTTCAATTGCATTTGTGGAAATGTGCAGAGGCATACTGCTTCCTCTCTCTGTTTTTATGTTTCTAAATGGAAGCCAAACAGTGCTCCTTGGAAATATAAACATGCTTAAAGACCAAACAAAAGGAGGCTGAGAAAAACTAAATAGGGAAAGAGAAGACGCTGGAATCCCTCTGTGCAAGTACAGAAATGACAGCTCATTATTTTTTAAGCTCTGGGCTTTCAGTTAGGGGCATGTTTATCCTTTAACTCCCCATCCTGGGTCAGGTGTGGTGGCTCATACCTATAAGCCCACCACTTTGGTAAATTGCAGCAGAAGGATTACTTGAGCCCAGGAGTCCAAGACCAGCCTGGAAAACATGGTGAGACCCCATCTCTATAAAAAAATTTAAAAATTAGGGGTGGCGCCTGTGGCTCAAGGAGTAGGGTGCCAGCCCCATATACCAGAGGTGGTGGGTTTAAACCCAGCCCTGGCCAAAATTCCAAAAAAAAAAAAAAAAAAAGAAAAAAGAAAAAAATTTAAAAATCAGCTGAGTATGGTGGGCTAGCCTGTGGTTCGAGCTACATGGGATGAGGGAGGATTGCTGAGCCCAGGAGTTTGAGGTTGCAGTGAGCTATGGCACCACTGTACTCTGGCCTGGGCAACAGACCAAGACCCTGTCTCATTAATAAATAAATAATCCTCCATCCTGGCTCCTGGGTGACAATCTGGCTGGCAGTCTGGATGAGATTTATGAAGGTGCTATCTCTGAGAACTTTGTCCATCTGACTGACAAGGAACACTGGCCCCTTTTCCTGGAGGAGCCACTACTGGCTCATCAAGTAACAGACTTGTTGAACTGACTGAAACCACCTGGTAATTAGCACCACAACTGGGCTCCTACTGTTTCAGCTGCAACCACCTGTGCTGCAGCCAGAGCTGGAAACAGCATGAACCAGTAGGGCTGCCCCCTCCCAATGGAGACTTCCTCCAGAAAGCACCCCATCCCCACTCCAATTAGGGCACCTAAGAGTCATGAGCCAAGGGGCTTCAGACAGTCCAGCCTTCTCAAAACACCAAAGTTCACATTTCCCTTTTCTCCAGGGTCCTGGACATCAATCGTTTTAAATTTTTTCCCACCAAACGGATGGGTGTATTTAATGTGGAAGGAAAATGCTTGAAAAAAAACCAAAAAAAAAAACAAAAAACTGTACTCTGGGGCCCCAGTGCAGAAATGAAATAAATCTTCATTGTGAAATTTCTATTTGTTTCACACCCACTGGGGTTTCTCAATTTCACAGCTGGTGAAAACCTCAAACACCTGCTGCCAATGCCCAAAATGATAAATTCTCAAAGTGATACAGCCCTGAGAGGTGAGGTTCTGAGCCAAATCCTCATCTGAGATATTGCTTTACTTTTCAGAGACAGACTGTGAGTACAGGAAATAGTTACCTCCAAAACAAAATGATTGTAGATATGCATCTGAGTTTCTTTCTATGCTACCTGTTGTACTTTTCCCTTGTGATTCAAGTGCTTTGGCTTTTAATGGCCAGCATAGCTTTCCCAAATGTCACTTGCTTACCATAAGCAACAATTTTAAACCTCATTTATTAAAATGTGCTTAAATGCAGTAATTTAGGATCATCTAAAAATTCTGACTTTCATATTCCAAATATCATTGATAGGATAATTCCAACTCCATTTTACTATCTGAGATCATAAGGATAAACAACTGCAAGTGGGTAAGATGGCTGCAAATTCCATGGGATGAACTTCAGGAGGAAACCAAAACCTATTGATTAGGAGGCTGTTGTTCCAATAAATGCCAGCAGGGGGCGCGAGCACTCTGTGGAAGTGGTAAAATTCAGCTCTCTACAACCCACATTTAAAGAAATTAACTTAAGAATTCACAGCTCTCAAAAATTATTCTAATTTCTGTTAAGGTAAGATCACTAAGATAACGTCAACTTTAAAAATTTCGCTGTACATAATTTGTGACATGAGAATGTTATCTAGATTTAGCCCAAACAGTTAAGAATTTGAAACTGAAAAACTGATAACACAACTAACTATACAGGAATCTCAGTGGGATTGTCCATACATCTGGAGGCTAAATATAAGCCTGGAGCAGCCAGTGTGCCCTTTATCCCTCCTAAAGGAGTTTTTCCTTGGAAACTGAGAATACCAAATGTTTCTGCCAGTTTTGGAATTGGCTGCTTTCTGCAAACACAAACACCCCGATTTATTCTTAGAACCCAAACTGAACATGCTGGTCTCAGCACATAGATCTGTCAGTGAGAGCAAACATAAACAAATGCAGTCACCTAATCCCAGAAACCGGGGTCCAGAGCCCCCCTTTGGGGGAAATGGAGGCTTTGGGATGAACACTTCTGGTAACTGTCCCGGGCTTCCTCAGCGGAGGCCTCTGGTAGTCTGACTCTAACTCACATGCTTCTTGTTGCTGTCATTCTGAAAATAAAGAGAAGATACTGCCTGGGTCCACTAGGGGAAGCACAGTAAAGAATGTCCATAGCCCAGGAAGGGGCTTCGCGTAGGAGGAAGCTGTCTGGCTGGCACACAATAGACAGCCCTGGAGAAATTTTCTACAAAGTGAACTTTCAAGTTGAGTCAAATAATGAATCACATTTAAATGGTTTCTTTTCCATTTAACAAATGTGTCTCTCCACATACTGTGCACAGATGCCTGCTGCTTGGCTTAAGGGTGGAATGCATAGTCCTTGTGAGCTGCAGAAGAAACAGGCATTCAGTACATCTCGTGGAAACAAAATATCTCAGATTCCTTTAGGAAAACTCACAGTACCTGTTTTCTAAATTAAAACACTGAAGAAGTAGAGAGTAAGAAATAAGGTCCTTAGTCTTTGCATAATTAGCCCAGTGGAAGTTCTAACTCTGGAAACGGAGGGCTGCTCTTCGCTACATGAGACTCACATGTCTCCCGCCCCGGGGTATCACACAGCACCACGAGTGTGGCCTATGCTGACATCAGGACAAAACACCTCTCCTCCCACACTCCCACCTGTGACGCGACCTGCACAGTGACTGCCCACAGTCACTGCGAGGGGTGGGAAGGGGACCCACAGTCCTTCATCTTCTTGAGAGGGAAAACCAGGCAGAGAGTGCAGCAGGAAGAGCTGGAAGGGGGAGAAGGAGAACACTCTGAGGGCCCAGGAGGGGCTGGTGAAGCTGGTCTTCCTTTCCTCCTCTGAGGCTGCTGCCTCCTGCCCCCAGGTGCCTCCTTGAGTGCATCAGGCCTTTCACCAGATGAGGAGGAAGCATTCAACTTCCACTTGCTGATCTTTGCTCTGCCCTTCCTGCAATCCTTCCTTCTCCAGTCCCCTTCATTATTCTCCCTCCCCACTAAACAACAAATCCCCTTCTTAAACTTTAGAATCAACATTTTTAAACAGCCATTCACTTAGCCAATCTGTCTGAAAGCATCAAAGGTACCCAGGGACGACAACTATTGTAGGTTGTCACAACAGGAAGGAGGCACTTCTTCACTTACTCTGCCCAAAGGACCCACGATATCCTCGTCTGTGCCAGGAGACGTCAGGGCACATCACCATGGGCAGGACCCTGGCCTGCTGGTACCTTCATGCTAGCTGGGAGGGCAGGCAAGAGGCAAACACTGACCAGATAATGTCACCTGCCAGGCAAAGCCCAGGACCTAGGAGGATGCTGGGCTGAGGCCCCGCCCACCCCAGGCAGGAGGAGGCCTACAGGGTGAGCAGAAGTAAGGAAGAGAGCAGGAGCAGGATGGGCACGGGGAGGCCCCAACAGCAGGCAAGGGGTGGGGCGAGCTGAGACCAGACAGGACAAGCAGGGCCTCAAATCGGCTTTGCCCATTTGGGGGTCCACCAAATCTCAGCCCATGGAGGTTCTGATCACAAGAGCTCTAGCCACTTGGCCATTCTATTTCTCAGGGTAATACAGACTCTGGCCCCAGGATTCCAGGAACCCAAGCATAACCCACATCCAGTACCAAATTCTGGTTTCCAGACCAACAAAGCCACAGGCCCCGTCTGTAGGGCTCCCACTGAAGTCCAGTGGCAACCCCTCCTCTGTGGGTGCTCTCTTTGGCCAGTGCAGGAGGCATCCTGAGGGGAATGGGAGCTATACCTGGAAAGGATGCTGCTGGGGGCAGTGGGTGGTCCCACGGGCAGGCCAGCCCCACAGGGCAGCTGCTACTCTCAGAGCCAGCCTCCCTTGCTCTCCTGCTAGACGGCAACTCCTATGTTTCATGCTCAGCGCTGAGCACGTAAGGACACTACAGGTTTCAGTACTCACAACACCCCACCATGCAGATATCATTACTGCTAATGCATCGAAATGCACCTGAGGCTTGAGGAACTGAGTCCGAAGTGCCACGGCAAGTAGCAAGTGATAAAGCCTGAATCTGAATGTCCACCTGTCTGGTGTGTGCTTTCAGCCTGAGCCTGACCCCTCCCACTGAGACCTGGCTGTGCCCCTACGTGGGTGATCCCCAAGCCTGTCTCCTCCCACTGAGACCTGGCTATGTCCCCAGGTAGGTGTCCCAACCTCACAGGGCCTCAATTTTCTCATTTGGGAAAAATAAAGTGCTATTGGTAGATTAAGAGTCATAACATGTAAAAGTTTTCATTACACTTTCCTTCCTCCCTCCTCCCTTTCCACGCCTGTCCAACAGCTGCCCATCATATATCTGCTACTAATTCTAAGTCACATATCAGCAAAGGGTCACCTGGACATCTTGTTCTTAAAGCAAATGGGGAAAAAAGCATGCAGGTGTACGCCAGCAAAAGAGCTAAGCAGAGTGCGCAGTCCCTCACGCTGGGGTGGGTGTGCAGGGCATGGGCTGTAGAACAATGTCGCCACACCTGTTGTGTGTTCAGCACGACGTGACTGTGCTGCCTCCGTTTTAGGGGCACAACCTTGAAGGACAGAACAGAGCACAGAACCCCTGCCTCATCCTCCCTGCTCCTCACGTGCCAAGCAGAGAACTCCCATCTAGGTGTTCTGAGCGGCTTCCTGCGCCTGCTCTGTGACAAGGGAATCATCTTTTCAGTGACAACAACCAAATGTGGTGGGAAGTAATGTGCCCTAGAGTGCTCTACTGAGCCACCTGTGCAAGTCTCCTGCTCCAAATGGAGGTGAACTCAATGTACCCTGGGGCCCCCAGGCATAGTCTGAGATCTGCGGTGACCACAAACCCAACACAGCCAGATGGTCATTTATGGAGAAAGAAGAGGATCCCAGGAGCTATGGGAGAGGGAAATAGAATCTGGGGTGGGCATCAGGGTGTGGATTTGGGAAAGAAAAACCAACCAAAAGGAAGAGAGAGGAAGAGGAGGCTGTGTGCTAGTGGGTGGTCCTGTCAGCAGCCCCAGCAAGACGTCCCCAGGACAGGGACAGCACATCACCCCAGATCAAGAGCCCTATATATGGAAGAGAGTCAGAAACAGGCCTGTGAATCATGATAGACTGAGCAAATCCCCTGAGAGGTGAAAGCTGCCCCTGCTGGCAGGAGCAGGATGCCCCAGGTGAAGCCTTGCACGGTGCTTGGGCCACGACAGAAATGAAGGGCGGGCCCACTCAGCACCCCACCCACAAGGGCCCACCTGTCCTGGCAGAGATGGTGTCTCTGTGCCCCTGCTCTACTGCCTGGGCCCAGCATACCCATTGATCATCTTTTAGCCACTAAGAAAGTGAACTCAGTGGTTCTGCATCAAGCAGGGTTCTCCCCTAGTGTTTTGGGTTCACACAGAGCATCTCCCCTGACAGTCCAGGTGAGAAAAGTGTGAGCAAGTTCAGGCCCCAGGAATGGAGTATCCATTTTCTCAGAGCTGTTGGGGCTGTGAAAGTCTGGGGGTCACATCTGTGTTTAGTCCTTCTTGGTAATATCTCAGATGCCTTAATCCCCTGGTACTCAAATCGTATTAACAAAGACAAGTGTCAGCCCCGCACACAGGCTGGCAATCATGGCCCTAACCTGGAGAGAAGGCTAACATGCTGCATTCTGAGCTGGGCTCCTGCCCTGCAGGCCTCCCCATTGCAGAAATTGCTGCTTCGCAGGCTGAACAGTCTGAGATCCTCCCCAGTGCTCTTCATGCCCCACCATCTGGTCTCTCAGTGCCTCTGTGGCTGTCCCTCAAGACAAATCAGTTTGCTCAATTCTCCTACCTGCTCTGCTATGCCTGGCACAGGACCCTAGAACCTGCCGCCCTAGATCCCCATTCTCCTGTGATCTTTCTCAGCCCAGTAGCTGTACTTAAGTTAGATCAAATCACACCTCTGCTCAGAACCCTCCAGAGCCAGCCACCATCTACCTCCCAGTTCAGCACTCCCCCTACTCTAGGCTCTACAGCTTCCTGGCTCCTCAGACACAGAGGCACATGCTGGCCCCAGGGTCTTTGCACTTGTTCTCCCTTCTGCCTCGAATCCTCTACCCTAGGTACACACTGGCTTGCTTCCTCCTTTCCTTCAGGTCTCTACACAAGAGAAAGTCTGCATGCGTATGTTTTAAACTGTGAACCTGTCGATGAGACCACCCCTGGTCACCCTATCTGACAGAGGAACCCTTTCTTTGCCCCTAGAAAAAAGTTCATAGACTTTTCCTTGCTTTCTTATTTTCCTTCTAAACATTCATCATCATCTAACATGTTTTTACTTGTTTATTTTGTTTATTATTAGATTTCTACCAACCATAAAATAACAATCACCAAGACAGGGATGCTCTTGGTCTGTTTTGTTCACCACCATGTCCTGAGCACCTGGAACAGTGCCTGGCATGTGGCAGGGATATAGTGGATATTTGGTGGAACAAATGAAAATAAAATCAAAATGCTGACTGCACAGCAACCAAGAACCAAAGATCGCCTAATGACCTGGAGAAGCAGTATCTGTTGTCACCGTGACCAGGCCAACTCAGATATCACAAGGCCTGAAATAGGTGGTATAAAAAAAAAAGAATTTAAAAAATCCAGGAGCCTCAGTCAATGGGGAAAGTCTGCATGCATATGTTTTAAACTGTGAACCATTCTAGATACGAGAGACATAAATAAAGAGTAACCCCGAACCAGGTTAGGTATTGCATAGAGGGGATTTAAATTAAGACTCAGGCCCACTTGTGTTAAAGAGTGAAGAAAAAGAAGGAACCACCTTGGTAATCCAGAGATAATATCCCCCAGGAAGCAGGTAGTTCCCTCCCATAGAGTTGTGGGATGAAGAAGGAAGAGGTGGTATTCCAGACTTTTATCAAGAAGAGGATTAAGGTAGCAAGTGCAAGAGTCTAAGGAAAGAGGCTGGAGGACGGAGGCTGGACAAGCCCTTAGGTCAGCCTTACCCTACCTCACCCAAATGGAAGGCCAGACAGGTATGCAAATGCCTCCACCCCAGATAGGGGTTTAAATATCCCTGCAGATGCGTCACTGTGACACATGCAAGGCCCGTGGATGGCTGCCAAGCATAACACCACAGAGTGTGTGCAGAGAGAAAAAACACAGTTCTCTCCGTGTAAACATTCTCCCCTACTGCAATACTCCAGGGACCAAGAAAAAGGGCTCGGCATCCCTTGACAAGTTGGGGCCAAAGCTTGCACGCCCTCAAAGGGTACACAGTCAGACATTTACAAGAGTTGCCAGCCTGCTGCCAGTAGAAGTGCAGAAACCCAGATTTCCTCACAAAGATTTTCAATGAAACTAGAAGTGCAAACCTAACGCAGCCCAGAAATAGTTCAGTAAATGTAAACTAGGGAATCTGATGGGGAATTATCCTGAGAAAAGCTGCCATCACCAAGACAGTACTATACACACATCTGGTTGTCTTTTGTGTTTATAGTTTATCCAGACAATTTTTTCATGCAAATAATAAATCTGCATGGAAATAAGACAGAATCTTTTTTTATGTGACTGTGACATATTTTACTTAGCAAACAATTCCCCAGACTTAAAAGGACCAAAGAAAGGAAAAGGACTTCCCCAGCATTGCACAACAAAACCCAGGTGGTGGTAGGCAGGGGCCAGCTTGCCTCCACCCAGAGAACCCCAGCCTAGAATGGAGACAGGACTTGAGGTCACCCTCCTCAGGTCCCAGGCTCCCTTTTTCACTACCCCCAGCATGGGCTGAGCTGGCCCTTACAGGGGGCTTCTGCTGGATAGCACTTGCCACTAGCCAAGGAAACATTTCCAAGAGTTCCATCCTGAGCTGTGAGAAAGTCCTTTATACCCAGCCACTGCCAACCCTACCACTCTCAAGTCTACTCCCTCCTACTGATTTTTGTTCCCCTTTAGGTACTCAATGACAGCTGTCACATCCCTTCTAAGTCTTCTTTACTCCACAATAATCACTTGCTTCCATGCTCTTGGTGCACCCACACATCTGGACCCTGCACAACTTGCATAAGTGCAAAAATGACGGAGCTGGGGCATGTGCACTGGGAGTTCCTCACATACCCCCCACCTTGCTTCTGCTCCAGGTAAGGTCTTTCCCCTGAGCATACCAAGGCACTGAATCCACATTCTTCTTCTCATCTGATCCACCAACCCAAGCCAGAAGCAGCTGATGCAGTGATGATATTGCATGGAGGGCTTAGTGTGGTTAGATAGACCCTCTCCCTTGTGTTTTAATCCTCACAGAAGACAGAAACAATAGGAATGATGTTGCAGGTACAGGACCACATGGGGATATAAGCCCACTTGCAATCAGTCTGCCTGGGGTCACAGCTTAGCTGGGATACTGGACCAGTAAGACCCAGAGCCTCCAGTGTGTTGACAGCCTGCCTTGTTCTGGAAAAAGTTACTGAGTAAACCCTGTTCCTTCATGATGCTTTC
The DNA here is from genome assembly GCA_963574575.1 of Galagoides demidoff. NCBI lineage: Eukaryota > Metazoa > Chordata > Mammalia > Primates > Galagidae > Galagoides > Galagoides demidoff. The sequence goes on along the minus strand of CAUYQV010133130.1, from coordinate 11,180 downwards.
CTGATTTGGGCATTCATCTGTTAAAGTAAAAATATGATAAAAAATAGCGAACCCTTGGAAAAGTGCTTCCATGCTTGAAATAACAGCAAACTATCAGCTATATATGTGAGAATGCAGAGAGCAGAGGGAAGTCTGAAAGGCAGGTCTTCTCATTCAGGGCCCCAAACTCATTGGCTCTGGGAGGCTTTCCAAAGGATGTGTCTGCCAGAGGATGTGTCATGAGAACTGAGCTTAATTGTCCACATAATTCATACAATGGGTGGGGGACTGTCACCAGAGGAAAGCAGAGGTTATCTCAGACAGCCAGACAGGTGGCTAAGTAGACTTAGACCACCACCTGACCACCCTCCCATTCTGAATCTTCCACCCAACCTTCCAGGGGTCTTTGCTTAGAGGAAGACTGCAAAAGATGAGAAGCTGCCTCTGGGCAAGTGTCCCTGATTTCCAGGGTTACAAGTGGTCACACTGCGGGTGGGGGGTTCCCTGCTCAAAAGACTTAATCTTTCCTGCCCTCTTCTCCCCTCCTAGCCCTCTCAGGTGGCCCCTCTCCCCAGCCTGCCACTCCACCCCCAAATCTTCCTGTCTCAAGTTCATTCCCTCTGTCTACCTGGCCTCCAAGGGGCAGTCACCCCAGGGCAGTTTCTGAGAACAAGAGTCCAGGGAGCCAGGACCATGCACAAGGCAGAGAGGAGGAGCTGGAGCTAATCAAACCCAAATGAGGACCCAGCCCTGGGGTGGGGACTCTAGGCCGTCCACTGCAGCCGCAGGCAGGGCGGTTCCCTCCCGATGAGGGTTGGAGAGCTGCGTGGCACCTTGCACTCAGGCTCAACTGTAGCCAAAGACCACAAGAGGCGTAGCCCCTCCCAGGGAAAACTCAGAGAGGAGGCTGACCAATGTTACCCTCAGTTCTGACATTGATGTTAACTGGTCCCAAACACCTCCCCAGTCATCCCTGCCGCCCGCTGGTCCCCTCTACCTGTCTATCCTGGGGGAGCGCCCACCAGCCCCGGGGCAGGGGGCTGCGCCGAACCGACACTGGGTGCTACACTTCCACTGGTCATTCTTGGGTGTCCCTTCGCAAGGCCACGCCTTCCTCAGGAAAGACTCGTCCTTGGGAATGGTCAGGGCGTCTGTCCTGCTGGCTTGGCCCCCTTCTCACCCGTTCTCCTTCCTCCTCCGGGAATGCCACCGGGTTTCATAGGGCAGCTTCCAGTGCTCCCTTCATTTGGGGGTGCACAGTCTAAGTGTTCCCCATCCCGTGCCAGGGCGGAGGAGGGGTGTGCAGAAAAGTGGTAGTCTCGGTTTAAGTAACTTCCCAGCCTCGTTGCCTGCACTTACTTCAAAGCTCACACGCGCCCACGTCCTTACCCCCGGGATCCCCATCCTCGGCGCCCTGGCGCCCCAGCGCCCCACGGCCCCGCACCTTGCCGTAGCGGCCCGTGCGCCAGCTCGGGCCGGTCCTCGGGGAAGGCGTCGCGGAGGCGCTGCCACAGGCGGCGCAGGTCTGAGAAGCTGCGGTGCAAGTAGAGCACGCTGCGGTCGGACCACTCGGTGCGGATCTCGAAGAATTCCTCCTCGTCGCCGCGCCGGCTCACGATGAGCCGGCGAATGCCGTTCACCCAGCAGCAGCGCACGAACATATTCACCAGCGACGTGCCCTCAAACACCGCAGAGGCCATACCGCGGGCCGCGCATACCCCCGCCGCCAGGGGCGCCCTTGGCCCCCGCCCGCGCGCCCGCCCCGCGGGGTCCGCCCGGGCCCGGATCCGGCCGAGGTCTGTGTGGGGACCGGGTCTGTGCCGGACTGTGGTCGGTCAGTCGGGGTCTCTCCGGCTCCGAGGTCCGTCCGGAGTCTGCCCGGGCACTCCCAGGATGCCGCGAGCGCCCGCGCTCGGAGCCGCGCGGGGACGAGTCGCACCGGCGGGTCCGGGCCGCGGCTTTATAAGGCACTTCCCATCGCGGGCGGCGCGGTCGTCGACGTCGAGGCCAGGCCCGTCCGCCTCCCTCCCGCCTCCCGTGAACCGCGGGCCGCGCGCAGAGGGGGTTTCCTGACCGGCCGAGCCCCGCGCCGCAGTCTCGGAGCCCGCGCCGCTGCAGCCGCCGGGACCCTGGGCGCCAGGAGAGCGCGTCCCGCCCCCGCGCCGCCCGCGCCGCCCCGCCGCCGCCTCCTCCCGCGGCCCCTGAGCCGCCGGTCGGTGACTGGACGAGACGCCGGGAAGGGGAGGCGGGGCAGGCGGGCCCTGTGCTCACGGGGGCGCTCCGTGGAGACTTTTTTCTTTTTCCGTTTTGCGATCCTCGAGATCTGTCCGGTCTGGGAGCTGCACGCTCCGCCCGACCCCCGAGGGGGACGGAACTGCAAGTCTCGGTGTGCGGGTGGGGCGGGGTGTCCCAAGGCTGGGCAGCGTGGCCGGAGCAAGGACGAGGGCCCGACCGAGCGCCAGGCGTCTGGAGAGTGGGCCTAGCCCTGGTTTCCGCGCTGTCCTCTGCTCACCCCAAGCCGGGCCGGGCCCCGGGGACAAGACCCAGGCCGACCCGCCCGGCGTCCCCTCCGTTCCCGGTATCCCCGCCCCGCGTCCTCCCGCGCATTCCGGTCGTGCCTCAGCCAGGCCAAGGCCAGAGACGCGGCGGGACACACAGACCGCAGGGCCGGGGAGGGGAGGGGGCTTCCCGCGAGGTCGGCCAGACAGCCAAAGGGGCCATCCTCTACAAAGGGAGGTGGGACGGAACGCTCGTGGGAAAGGCGGTCTCCTCGGAAAGGGCGTCCCGGGGCGAGCCGGACGCCGTTTGGGAGTTTTAGCAATTTCCGGAGCGAACTGGGGAAACTGCTCACATTGAAAACGGATTCACAGCCATGATATATTTCTAACGATAGTTTAAGATTCGCGAGTTAGTTCCAGAAGTGACTCGCGCGACCTCACATCGCTGTAGGCACGGGCGACAGAGCAAGGGCCAGCCCTAAAGCCTTCGCAGCGTTCTGGAAAGACTCTCAATCTCTCTCCCCAAAGCCACCCAGAAACCCAGGCTGACAGCAGGTGGCCTCTCTCGGGACCAACATGTGCGCCCCCACCCCCCACACACACCGATTTTTATTAAACCTGCGCCAGTGACTTGTGGATGTCATCCTCAAAGTTCTCCATCTGGGTTTACCTTCACTTTCATGTGTTATTGGTCAGCCTCCCTTTTTGCCTTGAACTGAGAGGGTTCCACACTCTGGTATCCCTCCCCTCCAATCCCCGTGGTAGGCGGTTAGTAAGTGCTGGGTGACCGACCCGAGGAGTCGGCGGAGGGGCAGAAGGGCAGAGGCGCTGAGAGCTCCACCTTCCCCACTCTCCAGTAAAACCCCACTGAGGCCTTCTATCCCCACCCATACCCCTTGGACGCACCATCTTTCTGTCCCCAGCTGAGCAAAGGGCCAGAATTTATGATTCTGCTGTGTACCATCTTTACTAGAACAATCAGGTTATTGAAACAATAATGAGATCGTAAATCTAAATCTCTTTGTATGACAAATATGGGCCCACTTAAATGTTAAAAGTCTTCTCAGGTCTGTTGTCTTTTACACAACTTTTCCTTTAAATCTTTTCTGGAAATAAGTGAGTTATGAAAAATCAAATTAGAAGGATGATTGCTAGAAAACAAAAAGAAAAAAATCAGGTCTTCATTCTCCTGATGCCTAAGAGCCCTAACTTTGTGACACCATCCTGCAGTATACATCATCCTTAATTATAAAGGAGAAAGTGTTTTCATATTCTTAATGTTTGTTAGTTTAAAGAGACGTGGAACTAGAGAAAACTAGATAGCCAGCTAAAAATCAGTGCCCAAAGGTCGCTAGTAATTACTGCAATTCAGATTAAAACAATGAACTGCTATTTTTTGACCCACTGGATTGATGCATACTTTTAAAATCTATTAATGAAAAAATATCCAAAATCTGGAAATAGAGCCAACGGGATAGTCATACTTGCAATGTGTGTCCTTTCAGTGCCATATTGAAACATCATTAAAAGGCCCAAGGATTACTTAACTTTCTAGTACACTGTACCATTGCTTAATGTTGCTGCTGTTTGCTGTTAATGAAGGGCTACAGCAGACCCTGTGAAGTTATGTATTAATTTGTAGATTTGTGCCTGGTAGAAATACAATAATTTTTGTCCCAAAGAAAAGATAACTACACAAGTTATAATTTATTTTCCTATAGAACATTAATCATACTTGTATCTAACCTTGAAATCTTATTTATTTTTCTTATTTTATTTTTACTTTTTGAAACAGAATCTTGCTCTGTCACCCCATCAAGAATGCAGTGGTGTCAGTGCAGCCTTAAATTCCTGGGCTTATGTAATCCTCCTGCATTGGCCTCCTAAATAGCTGAGACTATAGGCAAGCTCCCCTGCTCCCAGCTAATTTTTAAAGTTTTAGTAGAGACAGGGTCTTGTTCTTGTTCAGGCTGGTCTCAACAGCAATCTTACTTTAACACTCTTTATTTTTATTTTTTATAATTTCTTATTTTTTAAGGATTTTTATTTATTTATTTATTTATTTATTTTGCAGTTTTTGGCAGGGCCAGGTTTGAACCCGCCACCTCCAGTATATGGCGCTGATGCCCTACTCCTTGAGCCACAGGCACCACCCCTTTAACACTCTTTTGAGGACTACATAAATCCTATCACCTACATGGTCATTGAATCAGGCTTTTACATCTTGAAAATGTTCTTGTTATTAATGAGTTGAATAAATTTTTGACACATGTGCATTCCATATTTCTAGAAACGTTGAAGAAGTCATATTTTTAATCTATGAATATTATATTTGGACAAATTTGACAAGAACAATAATTTTTGCAAGGTTATGAAGGGTCATGTACCCTTATAGACTGCTTTTAGGTGTGTCAATTAGAATAGCATCTTCAGAAGGCAGGCTAGCAGTAGTTGTTGAACTGAAAGTGTGCATAACATGTGACCCAACAATTCCCTCTTCTAGAATTTAATTCTGAAACATTTCCACACATGCACTGAGAAATGTACAAGGACAATTATTGTCATGCCTTCTTGTGTTCTAAAATGTTGGAGTTTCAGGCAGCTGTCTTCTGTCCTTGGTTCTTGGGATACTCTTGGCCAAAGAATGACCACACATCCCAAGTAAAGCAAGCATGAAACAAAGTTTATTGAGAAAGAAAAATATATGTTTACAGAGCAAGAGCAAGATACGTTCACTACAGACAACAAACGGGCCTCCACTGTCGGGACAAAAGGGCAGAAGGTTATAGCCAGCAGTTCTGTTTCATACTGCCTGAACTGGGTCTAACTCTTGGTTCACAGGTGACCTTGGAACTAGAGTCATATTGCACACACAGACCTCCCATGAGCCTCTCTGAAGCCCACAGTGGCCAGTGGCCTAGAGAATCCTTTACTTTCTTTTGCAATTGGCCTGCTTAGAACTGCCCTTGTCCTTTTTTCCCAGGAGAGCTGGATTCCTAACTCTGTACCTAACAATTGGTGCACTGTTTGCTAAAGTGAGAAATTGTAAATGACTTAAATGTTCATCGAAAGGGGAATGAATGAATTAATGACACAAAAGTATGATGGAATTGTGTACAGCCACTGAAAATGAATTAGTTATGAAAGTATGTATAGAACTACCAGACAAGATGTCAGTGGAAATGGCTGATGGGTATTACAGAGGGTAACATAGAAATAGAAGACAAAACAATGGTAGATTTGGAAAGATATCTACCTCTGGGGTGGTCAAGCCGGGGAGAGTGTCAAAAGGGACTTTTATCTATAATGTTCTTATATACACTTCTTAAATGAAATGAATGCATAGACTCAAATAATTTTTTATAAGGGAATAGAGGCTGTGGGAGGCTGGAAGTAAATAGCCAATGCTTAACTCAAGGTGGTAGGGATAAGTGCTATTAATATTTTCTTTTTAGTATTTTTCTGTTATTGGAATATTTTCTGATGATGAGGAAAGAATCTCTGACATAAGTAAGAACTTCTGACTACTGGTCCTGCCCAGCCACTGAAGAACTCCAACCACGTGAGCTCAAACTGCTCACTTGATCTTTCTGTACCTCGATTTGCCTTTCTGTGAATTGGGAATTTAAAACAAAAATTATTAATAACGCTCACAACTACTATGAGGACAAATAAAATGGTCTATGGAGAAAATGTGCTGTAAACACCTTTAAGGACCTGTGTTATATAAACATCAGTAACAGATACTGAGGAGGTAGAGTGGTTTCAGGTTGTAGATCAAGCTGATTAGCTAGTTCAGTGCTAGCGCTACATAATAGAATGTGAAAACTAGAACAAAGAGAAGCTCACTAGGTCACCTGTCCCATCTTCTAAGCCCGGTTTAAAATTACAAAGGTGCATTTGAGGAGGAGCCCTGCATGTAGGTAAGAGCTTTGGAAACCAGATACTTCAATCCGATTAATAAGAGTAAATAATGGGAATAAAAGACTTCTTGAAATTCAAGGCCTTTACTGTTGAGGGAGTGCTTAGGTGTCCTGTTTATTTTTCCTCGGTGGTGGTTTTGTTTTGCTATACTTTTTTTTAAAGCTCTAGCCTTTCTCCCCAGCCCTCAAAGTGAAGAGAAGGGCAATGCAAAGGCTGGAGTCATTCCTCCTGGCCCCTCCAGACCCGCTCATCTGGCATCTGACAACACAGTAGGAAGCTCCTTGTTGCTAGAGTCTGAAATCCTAGGGCCAGGGAGTGAAGGGGGGTGAGAGAGGAGCTGCTGTCCTCAGGGTGCTCCTAACTCCCTGGGACCCACTATTTGTAACCCATGCGCACCCCATCCACTCTCCTTCTTCCAGTACACGAAGTTCCTCACCACCTGTCCTCAGGATGTGTTTAGAGACTCACTTGATTGATAAGCTATTCATAAGAGCACCCTAATTTGTGTTTTGAGTTTTGCCTCACCAGTTGTCCTAGACACAGTCGGATAGTTCAGTGAGCACCCCACAAACCACAGCTGTCCTCTGTTTCTCTTCAAAATAGCAGTGATGAGCCCTCACAGTTGCATTTTCAAACAGGTTCACTAATGTGTTCCTCACAATAGCCCCAGGGGACGAGGGGGAGAAGATCTTAGTTCCTCTGCAGCTGAGGAAACTGTGGGCCCAGAGAAGTCCTGAGCAGAGGACTAGCCCTAAACCAAAGCCTCTAAGGTCCTGCTTGACTGGCTCCTGCTGATCCCTCGACCTTACCCCAGCCTTGGTCCTGCACACTGGCCTTCCCACCCGGAGCCCGCTCAGGCCTAACAGACCCTCGCTGTGGAATCCTTCCCATCTCTGCCTTAGACTGCTGGCTGCTATTCATCCTCACACGGGATCTTATTAAAAAGCAGATTTTTATTTAGTAGATCTGTGTGGGGCCTGAGACTCTTCATTTCTAACATGTGTCCAGAGTTCATGTTTTAACTGAGAGCCACTCTTAAGTAGCAAGGCTGATGTTGGCATAAACCCCACTTTGTCTGGATTGGTTCATAGTTATAGCGAATGTTCATTCTGTTTTCCCAGCTCGGATGTAATCTCCATGAGGGCAAGGACTGTAAGGGTCTCATTCATATTTGTATTCCCAATGCCTAACACAGAGCCTGGCACATGATAAATGCTCACTGGATATCTGTTGAGTGAATAAGTGATGAAAGGCATGAATGGCCAAATGAGCTAGACGGGACATTGGGGAAAATTTCATAACCGATCATCAAATTCCATTGTTACCGGAGACCCCAAATTCTAGGCACCAAATCATCTTAAAAGGAGACAAACTGAAGTGTTCACCGTGATTCTCTCTCCAGAGTGGGATTATAGACTTTTAATTTCCTTTATGTACTTTTCGAATTTTCCAAATTTTTTTTTAGATTTTTAATAGCCTTTTTTTTTATTAAATAATAACTATGTACATTAATGCAATTCTGGGGTACAGTGTGGTATTTTCATATACAATTTGAAATATTTTCATCAAACTGGTTAACATAGCCTACAAGTCATTTTCTTAGTTATTGTGTTAAGACAATCATATTCTACTCTTAGAAAGATTCACTTGTACCCTTGTAAGATAAACCATAGAAGTGATCCCTCCAATCACCCTCCCTCCACCCATTTCCCCTTCCTTTCCCCCTCCCCCTTCACTGAATTTTACAAATTTAATTCAATGAACAAGCACTGCTGCAGTAACTCAGAAGTAATGTGAAAGTTGATCTAAGGAAATCCTTTCTCCTGTTATCCCCATGATTACTCAGCACTCGTCCCTGGTCGCTGCAGATGGTGACCTAGCCATGTGGTTACAGTTCCTCTCTGTGCTCGCTGTGACTTGGTTTCCTCAACTGCAAAGTCCAGTGGACTGCAGATGCCCACCAAGACTCACCCAGCATGAATTCTCGAAGCAGCTGTCTTGGTATCTATGTCTTCTTTCTCTGCCTTGATACTCCCAAAGCAATCCCAGCCCCATTCCTGACTCTCATTTCTGCATGTTCCTGCCAACCTGAGTGCTGTTTTATGCTGCCCCCTTTCCAAACATGGAATTTGTAACTTGAGGCCTAAGCTGCCACCCAGCTGTTTGCATAAATTTATGTTGCCATTTTTGAACACCAAGACTCCTAAAAAATCAATGAAAATCTAAAACTGTTTTTAAGACTATTAGCATTAGAACAGAGCATGGACCCGTGCCTACAGTGCTGGCTCCTCAGGAGGCTAAGGCGGAAGGATCCTTGAGCCAGGGAGTTGGAGTCAGCCTGGGCAGCATAGCAAGACCCTGTCTCTAAATTCATAAAAAGGCTGTCAGAAGACTATCAGCATTAATCACTGCAACAAATAATCCCACTGGGAAGGGCTGCTGGAATTTTATATTTTTCACGCACTGGCATTGCAGGAAATATTTTAAAAATAAAAATAAAGCATATAATGTTATTCAGCAAACAGCCTGTGGACTGACAGGGCATTTGTGCCTTCTCCCTGCACCGACTGTATTTTTTCTGAGAATATGGATGCTTGAACATATATTAAATGATTTAACATTATGTTTGGGTTTGAAGCTAAACTTGCTTTTTTTTTTTTTTTTTAACATTTCTTAGCTCCCTAAACCATTCACTCATCTTACTTTCAATAGAATGCCCCAAGCAGAGTTAGTGAGCTTATTTGTAGAAACTATGAAGGAAAAAGAAGGAAAGTTTAAAGTTCAAATTTGAAATGTTTTGAGATCAAATATTTTGAGATCAACATTGTGACTTGAGGCATAGTGACATAGTGCTTGCCAGTACTATTTATACTAGGACTATCTGTTGTATTATCCAAACATTGGGCCTTTTTATATGGTTAGATTAAATAAGAGATTATTACAGCTAAGATTCTGCATTTTCTTACATCCTGAAGAGAAACAAAATTTCCACACCTTCACTTTGTTCTTGCTTGTTTTAAGTTAACATAGCTCCTCATATTACCATGTCTTCCCGATGTTCTCTCCCTGAGCCCTGTTTGGTTCCTCCACTTTGTCAGAGAGGCCTTTGTTGGCCACCCACCTGAAAGAGCTCACTCCTGGGGTGGGGTAGGGGAATGAGGTACTTGGAAGGGGAAGAGGACGGGGGGTGGGGGACACAGTGTATGGCACACCTCTTGGGGGGCAGAACACAAATATAAGAGGGAGTTTATCTAACAAATATAATTAGTGTAACCTAATTCTCTGTATCCTCAATGAATCTCAAATAATAATAATAATAATAATAAAGAGCTCGCTCCTGCCCATCCCTGTCCTTGCTGTGTCTTCTGTTCTTCAGAGCACACAACAGTATATGGATGTTTATGACCTGTCCCTTCACCAGTGTGCAAACCCAGCGAGAGGAGGGGCATGCCCTGATTGTAGATTGCTGCATCCTGACAGCAGCAAAAGGTCAGGGTTGGACTCTCTGGCCAAGGGCAGTGCAGGTTTTCTGATTTGTTGGTTGATGGTGTGTCCATGTGCTTTCTAAAAATACTAACTGAGCATTCAGATTATAAATGAGCTTCATTTCACATAAAAATTCTTGTCTGAATCTGATTAATCCACACAACAATGTGTGAGGAGCCTCCTACCTGTATTGGTGATGGGACAGGGAGAATCTGCAACTGGAATTTCCCACCAGCTGGGAGATGCTCTCCTGCATAAGCAAAAACAATTAAGCTCCTAAAGTTAGTCCATGGAGATTTGAGCCTGGGAAAAAAATTCAAAGTGACATTTGCTGATCATTTGCTATATGTCAATACACATAAACAGTTAACCAACGTAGACTTCTGGCAAACCCACCCAGTTAACTATGTTATCAAATAAAATATATCTCCAGGTAACTGAGGGTAGTGAAATTATCATTTGCCAAAAGGATAATTTTGGTGTAGAAGAGTCTCTTAATCCCTGCTCTCTGAGAAAGGAGTGAAGCCAAGCGTCCATAAAGTTACTCATAGGACATAAAAATGAACCATATAATGAGCATGAAGAATAGTTTTAGACCACTAGGAAAACTTAATTATAAACAGGACATTAGATGACATTTCAGAATTTTTGTTTGTTTTCTTAAGTGTAATAATGGTATTTGGCAGTGTAAATGTCCTTGTTTTTAGGCTTTGCATGCTAAAGTATTTAGTAATGAAGTGCTGTGATGGAGACATCACCTAACACCAGTAAGATTTGCCCGTATCACAAAATTTCAAAATCACAGATGCTGGCGTGGTTGTGGAGAAAAGGAAACACTTCTACACTGCTGATGGGATTGCAAACTAGTACGTTCCTTTTGGAAAGACATCTGGAGAACACCTAGAGAACTAAAAATAGACCTACCATTTGATCCTATAATCCCTCTATTAGGTATATACCTGGAAGACCAAAAATCACACTATAATAAATATATTTGTATCAGAATGTTCATTGCAGCCCAATCCATAATTGCTAGGTCATGGAAGAAGCCCAAGAGCCTATCGATCCACAAATGGATCAATAAATTGTGGCATATGTACACCATGGAATACTATACAGGCATTAAGAAAGATGGAGACTTTACCTCCTTCATGTTTACATGGATGGAGCTGGAAAATATTCTTCTTAGCAAAGTAAGAAGAATATTTCAATATTCCAATAATGGAAGAAAAAGCATCCAATGTACTCAACCCTACTATGAAACTAATTTATAGCTTTCATAGGAAAGTTATA
>CAUYQV010133127.1:0-20409 GCA_963574575.1 Galagoides demidoff | reverse complement strand
TTTATCTAATTAATTAAGTACTAATTAATTTCTGTGAAGTAATTTTCCTCTTTTTTATTGTTTCAGATTCATTCAGGGTACAAAGAATTAGGTTGCATTGTTTACATTTGTTAGGTAAAGTCCCTCTTATAGTTGTGTCCTGCCCCCAAGAGGTGTGCCATACAACATAACTATCACCCCCTTCCCTCTCCCTCCTCCTCTCTCCCTGCTCCCTTGTTCCCCTGCCCCCTACTTTGAATTGATTGGAGTTTTTTCACTTGTATGGGTATGTATTAGATTGCCCACTAGTTTCTTATTAAAATTGAGTACATTGGATTCTTGCTTCTCCATTCTTGTGATACTGATACCAGAATTTCGCTCTTCAGTAGGTTCTTGGTCTTGGTGATTCAAAGAATGAATCCACGGACCACAGATCAGTGGCAAGACAGGATTTACTTACAAAAAAGAATAAAGAAGTACCAGAGCTCCTGGCAGAGAGAAAACACTAGTCAGGAGAGAAAAGTGCTCTCTCTCTCCCTCTCTGTCTGTTTGTCTCTAGGCTCTTTGTCTAGGGGTATATATTGTTGCATGGGGTCCTCAGTAGTTACATTTAGCATGTCTGGGGGATGTCTGGAACAACATGTCTGGGTAGCAAATGAATGGCTACAGTCCCTTTCATTCCCAGGCCTAGGAAATGGGGACCCCCTGCCCCCCACCCTCCAACCCATGGTTCCACTGCCTGCTGCCGCTGTATCAACATTGCCAAGGTGGATGCAGCCTGTCTGCGCCCCCCAGCTCCATGAGCTGGCTGGAATGCCACTTGTCCTGTATTAATATTTTCCTAAGAAAAAGTATTCCAACTCTATTTAGGTTAATATAAAAGATGTAAAGTCTCCATATTTTTTAATGGCTGAATATATTTTATGGTATACATATACCACAACTTGTTCATCTATTCCCAGGTTGGTGGCCATTTGGTGATTGAGCTGAGAGATAAACAGTCTAGTGCAAATGTCCTTATGATAAAATGATATTTTTTCTTCTGGGTAGATGCCTAGTAATGGGATTTCAGGATTAAATGGAAGATCTAATTTGAGTTATTTGAGGATTCTTCATACTTCCTTCCAAAGTGGTTGTATTAGTTTGCAGTCCCACCAACAGTGTAGAAGTGCTCACTTCTCTCCACATCAAAATGCAAATCAAAACCACCCTGAGATATTAGCTAACCCCAGTGAGAATAGCCCACATCATAAAGTCTCACAGCTCCAGATGTTGGAGTGCATGTAGAGTAACTTTCCTGTATTCTATGGGTCATGTTGTTCTGCTTCATTCCATATCTGGCAATTTTTTAGTTGGTGCTATACCTTACAAATTTTACCCTGTTTAGGCTGAGAGTAGTGGTTCATGCTTATAATCCTAGCATCTGGAAGGCTGAGGCAGGATTGCTTGTGGTCTGGAGTGTGAGACCAGCCTGAACATGAGCAAAACCCTTGTCTCTACTAAAAATAGGGGGGGGGGAAATTAGATAGGTGTGGTAGCTCATGCCTATAGTCCCAGCTACTTTGGAGGTGGAAGAAGAAAGATCACTTGAGCCCAGGAGTTTGAGGTTGCATTTGGCTATGATGATGCCTCTGCACTAAAGCTGTAGCAACAAAGTGAGAATGTGTCTCAAAAATAATAATTTCTCCTTGTTCACTGCTAGGTGTTTTTGCATTTCTGTAAATATTTTTTAGCTTATTTCTAATGTGCAGGTAATTTGCTTACAAACAGTTCTCTCTTTTTAAGGCTTTTTATTTACATTTTGCCATCAGGATCAGTATCAAAGTAGACTTTAGTGTGAGATTAAATTTGACTCGATATTGAGGCATCCACTTCTAAGTGTACTCTGATTTTCTATTAATTACAAAGTTTTTCTACTCTGGCTGATGGAAACACACTGGTCCTCATTCCTTTTCAGCTCCTGGGATTGTTTCCTCTAATCTTCTCAACAGACATTCCCTGTGACTCAGAGACTTTCTGATTACTATTCATCTGAGGACATAAGGCCAGGTCCTCAAAAATCTCTCCTTGTGTAGCTTTCTCCTTTTGGTCCACTGACCAAAGTTCTCTGTATCCCAGCCCTGCCTCCCTCACCTCTTGGACTCAGAACTTTTTCTCTTCAACTCAGTGAAACCATTAGGCTTCACTAGCTTCCCCCTTCCCTGCTGTCTCCAAGGCTTAGATCTTTTCTCTAAGAAATGATCTTGTGCAATCATAGGCTCACCTTGTTTGTTCCCTTCCCTCAGGAATCACTGTTTTGCACTGCCTAATATCTAATGACTGAAAGTGATACTCTCATGTATTTTTCAATGTCCTAGTGGTTTTAGGCACAGAAGACAAATTTAGTCCTTGTTACTATTTATTGAGCAGAAGTGGAAGATGCATTTCATTTTAAAAGTCTGTATACACATATACAAATAGCTTTATATTCTGATTCTTTGATCCACTTGTCTGTCTCTACAGAACTTCAGTAGTCTTTTTTACACTTCAGATTTATAAATATATTAGATAGCTTGTTGGAACAAATCATTACAATTTTATTTTTTAAAATTGTTTCATCAATTCATAACCCCATTCTTTTTCACATAAAATTTAAGATTACCTTGCCTAAATCAATGAAAAATTCTGTTTTAATTTTGTCTGGAATTACATTGAATTCATCAATTTACTTGAAGTACATAAAAATATTAAGTATCCCCATTCATGAACATGATTTTCTTCTCTAATTATTTAGGTATTCATATGAGAATTTTAAAAACATTTTGTAAAGCATTTGAGACTTTTATACTTTATGAATTGATTTATATTTTTAATTACTTTGAACATTTCATATACATGTAAATTAAATTTTATGCTGTTTTTGTCAATAAAACACTTTTTTGTTTACAGATAATAAAAAAAGTCTTAACTTTTCTCATTAGTCTAGTAATTCATGTAGATCGTCTTATTTTCTCTAAGTAATGACATATATACTTATTACTTTTTCAGATATATAATCATAGTTTAATATGCACACATGTACACACACACATATATATATCTCATTTATTTTTCTGGTCTTATAGTATTTATTAAACTAAGCAATAATGCAGGAATTATTTCCTTGTTTTTTTAATTTATTCAACTAAATATATTAATAAATCATATAGAATTGAAATAGTCTCATGTATCTAGATAAACCTAAATTGATTGATTTTTTAAAATAAATTGCTAGACTTGAATCAGGAATACCTATGTGGCAGTCGTGAAATAGACTGCTGGCCTCCAACTCCCAGGGGATATACTTGTCTAAAGTTTCCGCTGTTGCACTCCTGATTGTTGTCCCCTCTGCAGTGAAGGCTGTGTTTTGCAAGGCCACAGACTCTTAACAGCCAATTATTAAGTGCAGCAGGGATACAATATAACGCTGGACCCAGTCCTGTGAAGAAGATACTCCTCTGATGGGAGACTTTGGCTTAAACTATTCCTGAAAGTAGTGCTACGGTATTGTTAAACTTCATGGCATTATTTTATACATCCTCCAAACCTTACTTCACACTTCCCTTCACTTAGAATCAGAACTGCATTGTGATGTAATGGGTCTCTCTGCCTTTTTTAGATTCATCCTTACTTTCTCTCATAGATATTTTTCCAAATAAAATTCTTTTAGTTTGGAACCTGATTGATGTCTACTTCTTAGAAAATCTAAACTAATGAAAGTGATACCTAGACTGGGGTAGCCTGTGTAAACATGTTGCCAGAATAAAATTTGGGACTGAATTCATTCACTGCCCCAAAGACACAATAGCATATTGGTTAGCAGATAGAGTATAAATATTTCCTAGCTCAATGTGTTGGCTTAATTGATGAAAATTTTACCAGTGATAATCCAGAAAATGTCTCCAGGAAGGAAATACTATTGAAGGTACATGTCATAGACATTTTAAAAATATTGGAGTTATAATACCTACAAAGATAGTGGAGTTGGTAGGTGGCTGCAACATTATAATGAAGCTCTGCAGAGAATAATAAAGAAACTCAGCACTATTTTTTTATTCTTTACATTTAATCTTTTTGGTTTTATTCTTTTATTGTTTCAATATATTATAGAAGTACAGATGTTTTAGGTTACATTTATCTTTTTTATGCTTTAGGGTTATAAGTGGCTAATAAGCCAGATAATGTTCATTGTACCTGTAAGGTAGATTTTAAGCCATCCTCTCTTTTCCCTATCCCCGACCTGATTCCACTGAGTTTTACTTCCCTCCATACACATGTGTGCTCATCAGTTAGTCCCAATTTACTAGGGAGTATACATGGTGTTTGTTTTTCCATTCTTTAGATACTTTACTTAGGAGAATGGTCTATAGTTCCATCCAAACTTTTGCAAAATACTTAATTCATTCTCCTTCATGACTGAGAAGGATTCTGCAGTATACATATACCACATTTTGTTAATCCAGTCATGAACTGATTTGCACATGAGTTGATTCAATGTCATTGCAATTGTGAATTGTGTCACAACAAACACTTGAGTGCAGGCATCTTTTTGATGAAATGACTTCTTGTCCTTGGGGTAAATACCCAATAAGGGGATTGTTGAATCAAATGTTAGGTCTAATTTTATATACTGTGGAAGTAAAAGAAAGGTTTAATAACAAGAATCTACAAAACTCAAGGAAATCAGCAACAACAACAAAAAATCCTTTAAAAAGTGGGCAAAACACATGAATATAAGCTTTTTAAAAAGATAGACAAATTGCCAATAAACATATGAAAAATGCTCAATTTCACTAGTTACCAGGGAAATGCAAATTAAAACTATAATAAGATGTCACCTCACCCCAATTAGAATGGCTTTTATTAAAAGGCCAGAGATTGAGCACTATTAACAAGAAGTTCATTGTGAAATGTAAGAGTCAGAAAGACCATTATTTCTTACAGGAGTAGGAATGGCTGATACAGATGATTACCAGCCCAAAGGCATCATTACAAAAGCAGTAGAACTCTAGAGACATTTGAACACTCAGCAAACCAAGCTTGTTATGTAGAGTGGAGGAAATCCAATATTCTAAAACATTTTAGGGGGACATGAATTTGTATAGCCCTGAGGATGTTGATTTTGCAATTTCCCTGAACCCTATAGGCTTGCACAACTGGCTCATCTTTCCTTTGTATGACTAAGCACTATCCACTGTGCTAAAAGATGTTTCAGAAGTTGTTGCAATCTTTAAATATGGATACTAGCCCCAAATCCCAGGATAACTTGTGGGGTATGTCTAAGCTTAGAAATATCTCTGCAAAATTGACAGATCTAGCTGACATGCTTTTTGGAGGGGGGTAGAAATACCTGAGTTACTCTTGCAAATGGTAGAAGTAATAAATACGCTAAGAAGATAAGTATGCAAAAATATATATGTAACATGTAAGACCAGAAGGTGTACCAAAGAGTTATATTCAATGGGAAGACCGAGTGGATACAACAAGCACTAAGGCCATAAAAAAGGCACTGGCATCACTATGTGTGTTGATGGCTCAGAAAGCAGTGCCAACACTGTGCTTGCCATCATCCATGGGTATATTTATAGGACCCCAAAAATAACAAAGAGAAAGTGATGTGGTTAATCATAAGGAGCCAGGAAGATTCACTTACTTTAATGACTGGAAAGGTTATATATGTATGCAAGGAGGCTTAAACCATAGGTAAATACATAAATATATCATAGAATATCTAGGAGAAAAAAAATAATTTACTAAGAAAGGTTCTGCTCAACATCTAGAACCATACTAAAAAGTCAAGAACAAAAATGAGAAGAATGTCAGAGTTTTGAATTAAAAATCATAATTGTTTTCTCAGATTATGAACCAATTTTTATATCCCCAACCAACATTTTTAAGGTAATTCTTAGAAAGTCAGACTTTCCAAAATCATGGCAAGAATATATATAATACATCTTTCCTCAAAAGCGCCTCCAGTCATTTACTCTTGTGGTTATGCATTGGAAAAGGGGACTATCCAAACTTCTATTTCATAGATTATTTTATATAAAGTCTGAACTGGAGGGTTATCTGGTATCCCTCCTCATATTATCACAAACATCTAGAGTTGGAATCCTTGGAAATCATGTAATAGAGTCCTACATTCTAGTAATAATATTGGATTGCCATAAGTTCATCTCCCAATAAACCCACCAGATCCACCTATTCATGTTGTGATATTTTTCCAATCCTAAATCCTTAATTAGAATTAATATAATGAGCAGTTTTGTAGCCCCATAGTGGGCTACTGATCACAGTAAGGAAGGTTAAATAGAAATGTCTGAAATTATTTGTAACCTCCCCTCCTATGAGAGTAACTGAAAATGAAATTATGAATAATGTCACAGAATATAACAGAACACTGGGCACTCAACGAATCCCTTCAGCAAAGGAACTAAACAATGACAAGACAGAGAGAATCAACTTTTGGAAACAATAGAATTAAATTCAAAGTTTATAAAAATTTGAGGAATTTTTCATGAAGAAAAAGGTAACTAACATCTGGTAAGTGCATTAGGCATTATTGTTCATTTTCTTACCTATTGTCATTCACCAGTGGTGTATAACAGCCTTGATAGCAACTTCCACTCATGGTTTAGCTTGCTGGTGCTGTGTACTAATATGAACTTGTTCTTAAAATACTGTAGTTGTATGTTGTGTCCTGTCTGGTGGTTATTGAGAAACTTGTGCAGAGAATTTGTTTATATCCCATTCTCAGGCTGAAGGCAATTTCTAGGCAGCAGTGTTCATCCAAAGATTAACAGACCTATGCTACTCTGCCCTCCTGGGGAAAGCAATGACAGATGAGCTACACAGAGATAGACCAAATACCCCTGGAAGAAGGAGGTACAGCAGAAACTCTTTTTTGAGAATAAGGGCTTAAAGTTCTTTCCCAGAGGAAGAATGAAAAAAACTTACTCGCTGAAGACCAGAAAGGGCTCAAAGAGCCCTGAGGAGACTGTAGATTTACAACTCTATCTGATCATCAAGCTCCATATAAGGAGGAGGAAAAGGTAAAAGCAGAGCTGTAGTGTCTATGACAGTCACAAAATGAAAGAGAGAAAGAAAAAATTATATTGAAATTAATAATAGCCAGTGATGCACTAAATTTGATGAATGTACACATAGAAGTGAATCATTCCTTAAGTGTAAATGGATTAAGCTCTCTAACCATAAAGCAGAGTGTAGCAGAATGGAAAAAAAACAAGAAAACAAATAAACATGCATAAGGTAAATAAACATTACCTACAAAAGGTTTAATTTAGAACCAAACAGAAATATGATGAAGAAGAAGAGGTATGAAATAGTATTCTGTGGAAGTAATAAGCAAAAAAGAGGAGATGTAGCTATACCAAGATCAGACAAAATAGATTTTAAATGAAAAAGTTACAAGATATAAATGAAAAACATCACACATTGATAAAAGTTCAATCCATTAACATGATATAACAATTAGAAACATATGTTCATGAATCATGCGTGTTTAAATATATATGGCACACAAGGCCAGGAGTGGTAGCTCACATCTATAATCCTAGCACTCTGGGAGGCTGAGGCAAGGAGATTGCCGGAGCTCAGGAGTTCAAGACCAGCCTGAGCAAGAGATGGACTCTGTCCCTAAAAGTAGCTGGGTGTTGTGGCTGGTGACTAGTGATTCCCTAGTGACTTGGGAGACTGAGGCAAAAGGATCACTTGAGTTCAAGAGACTGAGGTTGTTGTGAGCTATGATGCCATGGATAACATAAGTAGACCCAGGTTAACAAAGGGAGACTGTCTCAAAAAACAAACAAACAAAATATACATATGATATAAATAGAATTGAGAGGAAAAATCAATAATTCTACAAAAAGTAGTAGTTTTTTTTGGTCCAGTTCAGATGGTGAATAGAATACCAATTAGGAAATAGAAGACTTGAACCCTGTCTACCAATTGGGCCAATAGATCTATAAAAAATACTTCATCAATCAACACCAGAATAATATGCATTCTTATTAAGCTTGTATAAGACATACTCAAAGAACTTGAAGACAACACAAATAAGTCAATAAGAAGCCTACAAGAGAAATTTAACAAAGACATTGAAATAATAAAGAAAAATCAAGCATAAATTCTGGAGGTTGAAACCACAATTGATTAACTGAGAAATGTATCAGAGTCTCTCAGGAGCAGAGTCAAACAAGCAGAGGAAAGAATTTGTGGGTATAAAAGCAGGGTACTTGAAAAAACACACTCAGAAGAGAAAAAGGAATAAAACAAAAAAGCATGCCTGTAAAATCTAGAAAATAGTCTCAAAGTTAAAATCTAAGAGTTGTTAGTCTTAAAGATGAGATAAAGTGTGAATAAGGTAGAAATTTATTCAAAGAAATAATAACAGAGAATTTTCCAACCCTTGAGAAAGATATCAATATTCAGGAACAAGAAGGTCTCACCCAAAGAAGACTTCATAAAATAGTGTAATAATCAGGCTCCCAAAAGATGTGGTTAAACAAAAAGTCATAAGAAAAATAGGAAAAAAGAAACAAACAACATATAAAGGAATCCAATTTATCCAGCAGTACACTTCTTAGTGAATACCATATAAGACAGGGGACAGTGGCATGACATATTCAAAGTACTGAAGAAAGAAAACCTTAACCTTGCATATTATAATATATTCTGAAAAATGTAACCTTCAAACATGAAGGAGAAATAATGACCATCCTCGACAAAGAAAGCTGAAGGATATCACATCGGACCTGTTCTGTAAGTAATGCTAAAAGGAGTTCTTCAATATAAGAAAACAACATTTGATACACAATGTGAAATGCTTACCTCAAAATGATTAACACATCCATCACCTCAGTTATTTGTTGTGGTAAGACAATTATACTCTTTTCTTAATAGTTTTGAAACGTCCCATAAATGTATCAATATCATTATGAATCACAGATATGATTTAATAAAAAAAGAAATAAAATAAAAATGTTTATTTTTCCAGCCTTATTTAGGTATAGCTGACAAATAAAATGTGTATATTTATGGTAAAATGTGAAATGGTAACTTCAATCAGGCTAATTATTAGTGAAAATACTTATGATTTCATACAATTTAGTATTTTAACAAATTTTAAAAAGTTAATTAAATTTTTAATTTAAAAAAATTAAAAATATATAAGAAAACAACATTAAGGAATAATAAAAACTATCTGAAGGCATATTATACATTGGTAATAGTACCTAAATGCAGAATAATTTATTGCTATAATTGTGATATATAAACAACTTATAGCTTGAAGAGTAAGAAAAAAATTATCAAAAATAGTAACTACAAAACATTTAAAAGATACATAGCATAGAAACATATAAATGGAAGCAAAAATATGTCAAAAGTAGGGCACCTTTGGAATTACAGTTGTTTCTTTTAGATTTCTGTTGGTATACTTATTAGCTTATTTTCAAAACCATAGTTAAGTTGTCATCCATTTAAAATAATTAGCTATAAAGAATTTTTTTTAAACCTCATAGTAAACTCAAAAAACCTAAAACAGATCACAAAACAAAAAGAAAAAAATTAAAGATACAGCCAGGATAAAAAATTGAAAGTAAGTTACAGGAATTTGATAGGATGTCAGGAAGGAAGAAGAAAGAACCACAAAACAACCAGAAATTAATAACAACCTGCTAGTATGAGTTCTTACCTATCAATAATGACATTTAATATAAATGGACTAAGTTCTCCAATCAAAAGACAGACAGTAGTTTAATAAACATAAAAACAAGATCCAACTGTATGTTATCTACAAGAAAACCATTTCAGCTATGAATGCACACATGGACTACAAATAAGGTGATAAAAAAGATATTTCATGCAAATGGAAATCACAAACCAGGTACTTCTACCTGATAAAATAGATTTCAAGATGAAAGCTGTAAAAAGAAACAAGGTCATTATTTAACGTTAAAGGAGTCAATTCAGCAAGAGGATATAACAATTCTAAATATACACGTGCCCAACAGTAGAGTGTGGAGATATATAAAAAATGTATTATTAGGTCTATAGAAAAAGATTAATCCAAATATAATATTAGTTGGAGACCTCAACACTCCACTTTCAGTATTGGGCAGTTCATCTAGAAAGAAAAGCAACAAGGAAACTTTGGACTTAATCTGCACTATGACCAAAATGGACCTGATAGATATTTACAGAATGTTTCATTCAACAGCTGCAGAGTGTTTCAATCCTCAGATCATGAGTCATTCACAAGGCTAGACTATGAAAAGCAGATCTTTAAAAAGCAAGGAAAAAAAAATAGAAATTATACCAAATATTTTTTCTGACCATGATGAAATAAAACAATCAATGAATAACAAGAGGAAAATTAGAAACTATCTAACCAAGAATGTGAAACAATATGAACAATATGCTCCCCCAATGACAGATGGGTCAATGAAGAGATGAAGGAAGAAATTTAAAAATTTCTTAAAATAAATAAAAATGAAAACACAACATATCAAAACCTATGGGATATAGCAAAAGCAGTAATTAGAGGAGAGTTTACAGCAATAAGCACTATGTTGAAAAAGTAGAAAAGTTTCAAATAATCTAAAGATATATCTTAAAGAACTAGAAAAATAAGAGCAAACCAAACCCCAAATTAGTAAAATAGAATAAACAATAAATACCACTGCAGAAATAATAAAACTAAAACCAAAAGAAACAAAAGATCAATGAAATAAACTTTATTTTTTAAAAAGATAAACTAGATTGACATACCACCAGCCAGTCTAAGAATAAAAGTAAACATAAATAAATAAAATTAGAGCTGAAAAAATGAGATATTTCATCTGATGGTACAGAAATTCAAAAGATTATTAGAGACTACAATGAGCAAGACTACAAGTATATGCCAATAAACTGGAAAACATAGCAGAAATAATTAAATTTCTAGACACGCAAAACCTACCAAGGAAGAAATCCAAACCTGAATAACCAATAACAGTACTGAGATAAAAGCAGTAATAAGAAGGCTCCCACAAAAGAAAGGCACAGTATCTGATTTGCTACTGAATTCTGCCAAACATTCAAAGAAGAACTAATGCCAATCCTCCTTTAACTAATCCAAGAAATTGAGGATGGAGCACTCCCAAGTTCATTATATGAAGCCTGTATCACCTTGATTTAAAACCAGACAAAGACACAACAAAAAAGAAAACTACAGGATAATATCTCTGATTAACATAGATGCAAAAACTCTAACAAAATACAAGAAAGCAAATTTAAAGCACGATAAAAAGATTATTCACCACGATTAACTGAGATTCATCCCAGGGATTCAAGTATGGTTCAACATACATAAGTCAATCAATGTGTTAAATGATAGCAAGGAAAAAAAGGACAAAAACCATATGATCATTTCAGTTGAAGCTGAAAAAACATTTGATAAAATTCAATATAACTACATGATAACATGTCTCAAAAAACTGGATATAGAAGGAACATATATGACACAATAAAAGCCATATAAAAAAGTTTTTCCTCTAAGGTAGTGATTCTCAGCCTTCCTAATGACACAATGTGTTTTCATTGTTAAAAAGGGGTCGTGACCCACCAGTTGAGAACCGCTGCTCTGAGGTCTGGAATAAGCTAAGAATGGCACTTCCACTACTTTATTCAACATAGTACTAGAAGTCTACCTAGAGCAATCAGACAGGAAAAAGAAATAAAGGTCACTCAAATTAGAAAGAAAGAACTCTACTAATATTTGTTTGCAAATAGTATAATTTTATATTTAAAGAAACCTGAAGATTCATCAAAAAATCTATTAATACTGAAAAAAAGTTTAGTAAAATTTCAGCATATACCATTACCATAAGTGAAAGAGCATTTCAGAAATGGAAAGTCAATACCACATGTTCTCATTTATAAGTAGGAGCAAAACAAGGCGTATATATGGTCAATCATAAAGTGGGGTAATAGACACTGAAAACTAAGAAGGGGGAGGTGAGTGATAAAAATGTACTTATCAGGTAGAACATAGACTATTCTGATGATAAATGTACTAAAAGCCCTTACTTTAGCAATATACAATTCATCCACGTACAAAAAACACCTTTACCCAATAAATCTATTGAAAGAAAATAAATAAATAAGTAGCAATATTTCTATATGCAAACAGCAAATAATCTTAAAAAGAATCCAAGAAACTAATCCCATTTATAATAGCTACAAATAAAACATCCAGGAATAAATTTAACCAAATAGTGAAAGATATCTACAATGAAAACAATAAAACACAGATGAATGAAATTGAAGAGAACATAAAAAGATGAAAATATATTCCATACTTTTTGAATTGGAAGAATCAATATTGCTAAAATGTTTTTACTACTGAAAGTAATCTACAAATTCAATGAAATCCCTATCAAATTTCAATGACATACTTCACAGAAATAGAAAAAAAATTCCTAAAATTTATACAGAACCAAAAAATACCTACAATAGTCAAAGCCACGATAGTCAAAGAAAAAGAACAAAAACTGGAGATATTTTATTTCCTGACTTTAAATTATACTACAGAACTACATGGAACTGGCATAGAAATAAAGACATAGACCAGTGGAACAGAATAGAAAATCCAGAAGCAAATCTGCATACCTATCGCAAACTTATTTTTAAAAAAGGTGTCAAGAACATACACTGGGGAAAGAAAAGTCTCTTCAGTAATGATATTGGATATCCACATGAAGAAGGATGAAACTAGATCTTTATCCTTCACCATATACAAAACCCAAATCAAAATGGTTTGGACGTTGCTTTGGGACATTGGTCCAGGCAATGATTTCTTGAGTAATACCCTTAATTAAGCACAAGTAACCCACGCAAAATTGGACAAGTGGGGTCACATTGAGCTAATGAGCTTCTGCTCAGCAAAGAAAACAATCATTAAATTCTCTCTTCAGAATGGGAGAAAATATTTGTAAACTACAAATCTGACACGATATTGATAACTAGCCTATGTAAGGAGCTCAAACAACTCAAGAGGAAAAAAACAGAAAAATTTACTTTAAAATGTGCAAAGGATCTGAATGGACATTTCTCAGAAACAGACATGCAAATGATTAACATGTATGTGAAAAAAATGCTCAACATCATTAATCAATGCAAATGAAAACTACAAAAGATATCACTTCACCTGAGTTAAAATGGCATTGATCAGTAAGACAGGCCCTAACGAATGCTTGTGTAGAAAGGGTACCTTCATATGAGGTTGGACAATTAAGTTGGTGAATTTTATCCTAGAAATAGAACCACATACCTCATTGCTAAATATCACCATGATCATCTTCCAGTTACTCCTCTTGGGAAGCTACACACTGACACCACCCTTTAAAAAAAGTTTGGAATTGTTTTTCTGGAATGGCCATCAGAGTTGTCATTGTACCGTATTTAGCACCCATGTATGAGTGAGAACAGGTGAGATTTTTCTTTCTTGTGCTTGGTTTATTTCACTTACCATAATGTTCTCCAGTTACATCCACATTGTTGCAGTCTTGGGGGTGGGGCCAGATGGAAGGTGTTGGGGTCATGGGGATGGATCCATCATGCATATCTTGGTGCTTTCCCTCTGTGATAAGTAAGTTTTTGCTCTATTAATTCACAAGAGAGCTGATTACTTCCAAGAGCGTGGCACCCCTCCTCCTCTCACTTGTTTACTTCTCTGACCAGGTGACACACCTGCTCCCCTTTTGCCTTTCACCAGGATTGGAAGCACCTTGAAACCCTCACCAGCAACAGATGCTGCCACCATGATTTTTGTACATCCTGCAGAACCTTGAGCCAAATTAAACCTCTTTTCTTTATAAATTGCTCAGCCTCAAGTATTTCCTTTATAGCAATGCAAATGGCCTAACACAGATGGTTCTTCTGCTTGCAACACAGGTGTAAGGTAGGAGGGGGAAGAAACTCACTTTTAACTTCAGTACCTTGAGTTCTTTTCAGAGTATAAAGGAAATCTAGGATGGTGACAGTTCAAGATAGCACTGGCCCAGTGAAGGTTGACCAAGAATTTCCTGGAGTATGAACCCTCCTAGTTGAACCTGTATCTGCTGTTATGAATACTAGGTTACCTTGTTTCATACTACTCTCTCTTTTTACATCTAATCAAGTTTTGTCAGAAGTTGTAGCCTGAGTGGCTACAGCTGGACTGTGTGCCTACATCCAGACTATACTTTTAAAAGAAAAGCATTGTGTCCAACTCTAATGAGATACAATGATAATCATAGTTATAGAGAGATGTCCCAGAGACATCTTGCTAAGAAAGCATGGCAGTTGATGCTCAAAGTAACTCTCTTTGTATAATGATTTTTCCTGCATGGCTTGCCTTGAGGAACCTGAGATGAAGGCTACATGCATATCTCAAGAGTCACTCTCTTAGTGTAAGAAAACAAAGACATAGTGAGATAGAGACTTCTTCATGGTCATCTACATAACTAACAGAAGATCTATGATTCCAGGTTATGTGAATTCAAATTCCCTAAAACATGAACAACCAAAGCATAAACTATTTTAATGTCATACTGAAATATTTCACGAATCACCCACACATTGGTTCCAGTTATACCCTTTGTAGATAGGACTAGTAAGTCTCATTTATAGATATGTGATACATGTGCCTTGAATTATGTAAAAATGACAATTGGATTATAATAATTTATGTGTTTGTTTACTCAGGCAAGATGTTTTGAGTTCCTTCAATAATTACATAGAGAGAGAGATATATAAAATAAAAAAATATAAATACATATAAAGGCATATATATATATATATATCTTTTTTTTTTAGATTTTTGCTTTAAATGCCATCTACTGAGCCTTATTTCTATCAAAGTATAGCACTCCAAAAGTGCTCAGTATATTCCAATGTGGCCTCATAAATACATAGTATAATACTATTTTTTAAGAATTCATTGACGTTCTCCACATGTAGGATAATGACATGACCTAATCTATGCAACAGAGTGTAATAAAGCCACTCCCTTTCACTTTCAAAAGGTCCTTGTTTGAAAAATAGATTATATAGTTATTTCATTTATAAGCTTATGTGCTAAGTTTCGTATGAGTCATTCTTAACTCATTGCTACTCTTATAAACTAGATATCTTCCCATTCAAAAATGCTTTTTGAGCCCCCTCCCACCTCATTTTTCCTATATTTCCATTTTTATCCTCTTCCTGCTAGAACACCACTCAATTCCTCATTCACATAGATCTTTACTTGGCATATGAGCCTTCATAAAACACTATTTGGTACCTCTTCAGGGAATTTATATTCTATTCTCAAGCCATCAGGTTGACAAAGCATTGTTGGGAACATTTAGCCCTCTTCTAAAGCTAAGGGTGTTGAATGCTTTCATTGTCCAAGACTGTTTTGAGTTCTTTCAATCTTCGAGTCCTTTCAGGGACTCAAATGCTAGAATCACAATAAGTGCTATCAAATCTAAGGACTGGCAGTTGACCAATTTCCCATCAATGCAAAAAGACTAGATTTTCTTCCTGATTAGCATCTAATATCTTAATTTCCTCGTATATTCTTGATCAGTGAATCCTGCCCTTGGTGCTCATGCTAAGTTAAAAGGTTGGAAACTTCCCCTAATATAGTATATTTCACATTTATCTCATGTCCTAACACATCTTCATATAAAAAACAAAAGAGTAGAAGCACTTAGGCTAAGTAAAATTGCTCAGAAACTAATGAATAAATAGTGATACTTCATAAATAATTCAAAATTAATGTTGAATGGCTCAAACAATCTTTATCTGCAGAGCAATAAAATGTTTTAATGTGACCCTGTGACATGCAGTACAAAACTGGAAGGGGGTTAATTGTACGTCTTAGAAGCATGTACTGACTCTCACAATCTGCCTCTGAATGAGGACTTCATGCAACGGCAAAGCCTTAGAATAATGTGAATGCAACACCTTGCTTGAAAGAGAGAGTAAATAGAGACTCTGACATTATACTTGCCATAAATAAAGTAGACATATTTCTACACAAAGAATCAATATTGAGAGAGTGCAAAGTGTTGTATAACAAAACACAGATTTACCAATTGCTAACTGAGCTATGGGCCAGTTGACTGCTTAGGTCTTCAAGTTACTTTAGTAACTTGTGAAAATTTGTGACAACATTGACTTTAACCATCTCTTAAGGTTTTATCCACCCAGACTGTTAAAGTACCACTTGTGAAGGTAAAGAGTCTTTAGTATCATGATTTCTTTAGAATAATAGATAACGTGTAGAGTATACAGAAATTTAAAAAAAACCCAAACATAAATCAAAGACACCACCAACAATACACGTCCAGTTAAGAGACTAGTAGGACTCCCCAAGGGCTTAATATAGTCTCATTCAGCTTGTGAGTATCACTTACACCTCCCGTCTTATTCTCCAGATACTTGGATAATTCTTAAACACAAGAGTGACAACACATATGAATTGTGTGACATTGCTTCCCTACGTGTAAGTGTTCCTATTTATGCTTACAGATAGGGTGGTTTAAGTGTTGATATATTATATACAAAAACCTTACTATGAACATTTTCTAATATTAGTTTTCTGGGAATCACATATGACCCAATCATAGGGATTATCATACACAAAGTTGAACTCACAATGAAATTAATATTCTCACTCCGTATCTATAGTGATCCAAGCAATATGATAAACATAGCAAAGTGAAGTTTTTTCCATATTATATTAAACCAAACAAAGTTTAAGAGATTTCTAGTGGGTTTAAAGTTCCTATGAAATTGAGATTTTAGTTCTTTGCTGATGAATCATGTGTAACATTGTTTTCAAATAATATGGTGATTTATGCCATGAATTATGCAACTGATCACACATTCCAATCTACTAATTCCACTTCTGCAAGTATATGCAATGGAAAAAACAGTAGAGATGGAAAGATAATAATTTGTGATAATATACTTTGAAAAGATAAAATTAATGAATACTGTTATATCCACAAATACATAATCAAATGAAATAATATGCACCAACCACACTTCAAAGCAATTTTGGAACTCTTTTTCTGGAAAGGCCATAAGAGCTGTTATCACATAAGTTGTGACAATTAAGTTTATGAACACATCCTAGAAAATGCTCTTTGAAAGGTAGACTGGCCACTGGCATCAGTGTGTAGCTTCCCAGGGGAGTACTTCAAAGGTGACCATAATGATATTCAGCAGTGAGGGATGTAGCATTTTTTCTAGGATGAGTTCTCAAATTTAATTGCCTGACCTTGTACACACACAGATAGGATACATGCATCTTGTGATAGAACCTGCATAGATCAGGCAAGGAAATTATAAATCAAGTAGTTGCACTGTATTTTACAGATACAGTCACATGCAGTTGAATGTGTATAGAGCGTGTGCACACACTTTGCTTCTCATTGCCACTGACAATTCATATTCCCAGAATCGGAAAAAGACAGTCATTTAAATGTACACAGAAGTCAGCAATGCAGGAAATTAAATAAATAAAAATCTCTAATCAAACTCTAATTCAATGTTAGCATATAAAACAAAGCTAGCAGGTCAGCAGCAATTTTTGCCAGTTTAACTGCAAAGTGTATAAAAAATAATGGCCACTTATTACTGGAATAGTTTTGCTCATTTCACATTCAGATATAAAAATTTTATAGTGAAAATTTATTTGTACAATGTAAGTTTGAACAATGTAAGTTAAAGTGTAGTGGAATTATTTTAGATTAAGTTCGTACTGTTTGAAATGGCTTTCTATGGGAACGAATGAGTCAAAGGGAGAATTGATCTGACAACATATTTTTACTAGCCACTTTTTTTTACACAGGACAGAAGAAACAGAGATTGAGAAACCATGCATGGGAATTCTATAAAGTTACAGCAGGTAATAAAAGTAGAACAAATTTCCATTTGTTCATTTTCTACCAGACTTTACAATTTATCCAGAAGCATTGAGAACTAAGGCTAATATAAGTTTTGAGTGTGGAAAAAGGAAAAAAAAGGTTTCTTGGAGACCAGGAGCAAGTCTTAAGTCAGTTGCGTGTTTGTGCTATTTTAGTGCTATTTGTGATGATCAATGAAACTCAGTGCTTCTTTTTGCAATGATTAATTCATCATTTAGTTGTCTTTTACATATCTTAATTAGTAATTTAAAAAGTTAAATGAAAGCTGGGTGCAATAGCTCATGCTTTTTGCCCTAGTACGCTGGGAGGCTGAAGTAAGAGGATTGCTTGATGTCTGGAGTTGGACACCAGCCTGAGCAAAGCCAGACATATCTCTACTAAAAGTAGAAAAATTAACAGGGAGTTGTGGAAGGCACCTGCAATACCAACTACTCAAGAGGCTGAGGTAATGACTGCTTAAGCCCAGGAGTTGGGGGTTGCAGTGATTTAGGCTGAGGCCACGACAATCTAGCCCAGGAAACAGAGTGAGACTCCCCCCACCCCCCCAAAAAAGAATTAAAATAAGCCTACAGTACTAAAATAGCCATAAAATAGTCATATGTAATTACCATTGTAATGGTTAACTGTATGTGTCAACTTTTCTAGTTCATGGGACCCAGACATTTGGTTAAACACCTATTAAGATGTCCCTGGGAAGACTTATTTTCAGATAAGATTATAGACTTTGAAGAAAGCATATTATCCTCCATAATATAATAAGCCTTAAACAAGAGTTAAAGGTGTTAAGATAAAAGAATGAGTTTCCCAGGTGGCACCTGTGGCTCAAGGAGTAGGGCACTGGCCCCATATATAGGGTGTGGCAGGTTCAATTCTGGCCCTGGCCAAAAGTGCAAAAAAAAAAAAAGGAAAGGAAAAAGAATGAGGTTCCCTAGAGGAGAGAATTCTGCCTCCAGACTGCCTTTGGACTTCTGCTATGACATGAGTATTTTGGGGGGTCTGCAGTCTGAAGACTGCACATTTGGACTTTCCAGCCTCTATAATCACAAGAGCCAATTCCTTCTAATAAATCTCACTTTGTCTCTCTTTGTATATATACGCAGGTATTGATTCTGTTTCTCTGAAGAATCCATAATAAATCATGTACCAAAACTCATAAAAATCTTTATGAGAATGACACTAAGGCTTAGCCAAGTCAGGGAGTTCTACAGGAAATGGTCTGTTCTGGGAGACACCCTAAATTTCCAAGGATGGAAGTTGGAAGTTGGAGAGTGCAGGAAAGAGTATGTTAGGGAAACACCCTAAATTTCTAAGGATGAAAGTTAGAAATATAACTCATCATAATTTTCCTAATGAGCTCAGGGTGGAGCACAACCTCAAAAGCAGTTAGAACTCAAATATTTAGGGATTTATGAGCCATAGTATTATACCTTGAGCATTATCTGATATCTTCAATTATTAAGGAATCTGAAGATTTAGTTTAACCCAAACCATTGAGTAATTACTCAGCCATTCCATTTCCTGCTTATAATTTTAAGGTGGTCTTCATGGGAAGATCTCAGGGAGAATAGCTTGCAATGAAACAAATAGAATCACAGTAGTTCCAGGAACCAAGGATAAAAGAGTATGTAACCTGGGTGGTGCCTGTGGCTCAGTGGGTAGGGCACCGAACCCATATACTGAGGGTGGCGGGTTCAAACCCGGCCCAGGCCAAACTGCAACAAAAAAATAGCCTGGCGTTGTGGTGGTTGCCTGTAGTCCCAGCTACTCAGGAGCCTGAGGCAAGAGAATTGCTTAAGCCCAGGAGTTGGAGGTTGCTATGAGCTGTGTGATGCCATGGCACTCTACTAAGGGTGAAAAAGTGAGACTCTGTCTCTACAAAAAAATAAAAAGAATATGTGATCTGTATACTAGAGACTGCATACTACGTGTATACAAGCAAATAGATTATGAACAAATACCCAAAGGCTAAAAAAGATATTAGTAAATTTTCTATCCACCCTGTCTTCTTTCATTTGTCTAAAATGTTAGAACTTTTGACATTTTCCGTTTTTATTTCTTTCAACAGTTACAAAAATAATTCTAAACATTATTCTTTTACTTCCGAATTCTAAATTGATAAACATAACACAGTATCTACATGGAAACTGAGGCAGTAAACATAACACAGTATCTACATGGAAACTGAGGCAGTAAATGAAATATGTTATTTCTGTGTTTTATTCTTCCTTTCTTTGATTCTGGTCAGTGTGCTACTCTTTTTTTTTTTTTTTGAGACAGAGCTTCAAGCTGTCCCCCTGGGTAGAGTGCTGTGGCATCACAGCTCACAGCAACCTCCAACTCCTGGGCTCAAGTGAGTCTCCTGCCTCAGCCTCCCAAGTAGCTGGGACCACAGGTGCCTGCCACAACGCCTGGCTATTTTTTGGTTGCAGCCATCATTGTTATTTGGCGG
>CAUYQV010133123.1:0-13130 GCA_963574575.1 Galagoides demidoff | reverse complement strand
GCTCTGTCTCAAAAAAAAAAAAAAAAGAGTATACTTATTGTGCTTTGAACTTCTTTTGAAAATAATTTAATGGGCTTGGCGCCCGTGGCTCAATCAGCTAGGGCTCCAGCCACGTACACCTAAGGTGGCAGGTTCGAATCCTGAGCCCGGGCCCGCCAAACAACAATGATGGCTGCAACCAAAAAATGGCCGGGCGTTGTGGCGGGCGCCTGTGGTCCCAGCTACTTGGGAGGCAGAGGCAGGAGACTGGCTTGAGCCCAGGAGTTGGAGGTTGCTGTGAGCTGTGATGCCATGGTACTCTACCCAGGGGGATAGCTTGAGGCTCCGTCTCAAAAACAAACAAACAAACAAAAAAAAAAGTATTTGTTAGGCTTGACATCTGTAGCACAGTGGTTACAGCACTGGCCATATACACCAGGCTGGTGGGTTAGAACCCAGCCCAGGCAAGCTAAACAACAATGACAACTGCAACAAAAAAATAGCTGGGCTTTGTGGCTGGCACCTAGTATGAGTTACTTGGGGGACTGAGGTAAGAGAATTGCTTAAGCCCAAGAGTTGGAGGTTGCTGTGAGCTGTGATGTCACAGCACTCTACCAAGGTCAACAAAGTGAGACTCTGTCTCAAAAAAAAAGTACATGTTGGGTGGCGCCCTGTGGCTCAGTGAGTAAGGCGCCAGCCCCATATACCAAGGGTGGTGGGTTCAAACCAGGCCCCAGTCAAACTACAAGAAAAAAAATAGCCAGGCATTGTGGCGGGCACCTATAGTCCCAGCTACTAGGGAGGCTGAGGCAAGGGAATCGCCTAAAGCCCAGGAGTTGGAGGTTGCTGTGAGCTATGACTCCACAGCACTCTACCGAGGGCTGCATAGTGAGACTCTGTGTCTAAAAAAAAAAAAAAAAAGGACATGTTAAATAAAACAAGAAAATACTACTAATATATTTTCAAAGTTTCAATACATTTTCTAAGGTTGGGTCTATTAAAAGCTGAGTCAATGTTTTGGGTTTAAGTAAGAGTATTAAGTCAAAACTCAAACTGCAGAATAAAAGCCTAAAGCAGGGGTCCTCAAACTTTTTAAACAAGGGGCCAGTTCACTGTCCCTCAGACTGTTGGAGGGCTGGATTGTGGGCCCCAGGATGAGTCATCTGCTAAGCAGGACAGGCAGAGCGGTAAAAACACCTGACGGACCAGATAAATGTCCTTGGCGGGCCACATGTGGCCCGTGGGCCGTAGTTTGAGGACACCTGGCCTAAAGCTTCAGACTTTCACAAACCATTCTTTCAAACCATGTTTTTTCTATTGCTGAGAGCTACCCTTTCACATAGCAGTCAATAAAAGGAACCTATGTCATTTAGGGCAGGGTTCACTAATCAGCTTCAGGGGCTATTAATCCCTCTACCAATATATGCAGAATGTGGAGGTCAGCACCCTTCCTCTCCTTATCAGTGAGAATCTTAACCAGAGTTTCACAGGTGCCTATGACCTAATGGAAACTGTTAGTAGTAGTATCACATGTTTATAGAAGCTAGAGTACATTCTGGTAAAAAAAAAAAGAGAGAGAGAGAGAAAGAGAATTATAAAATCACAACATATTATATCACTATATATCATTTCTTATAATGTATATAGAATTAATAAGAAATAAAAAATAAGACCAACCAGTCCGTTGCTCAATCTTTGGGTCTGATGTTACTTTTAAGGACTTTTCCTCTTCCAAATATAATGTTATTTTCAAAGGGCTAGACTTTGTCATTTTGCATTCAGTGAAACCTATAAAAATTTTAAGAAAAACTTTATTAATATAAGAATCTATAATTTTCAAAAAAAATCTATAATTTTCTAGTTAAAGATTCTGATGTATCCTTTTTTCTGATTATAAAATATGCATTTATATTAAAATATTCAAACACAGAAATGCATAGAGATTCTACCCAAAAAAACCTGCTCTCACTTAACTTTCCCATCTCTCTCTTCCTCCCCACCAAGAGAGAAAATAATACATGTACCAGATTATTGTTTGTTTTTCCAGTTCCCCCTCGTGTATATGTATAATCATTTTGTTTTATGGTCATATTCCACATCCTACTCTATACTTTGTTTTTCACTTTAGAAAAAAAATTGCCAGTAAAATCATCCAAAAATTAGGGGTAGGCCAGGTATCAAGTCTCTAAACCTAGCCATAAACCTAGCACTCTGAGGCCAGGTATAGAGGCTCTAAACCTAACCATAAACCTAGCACTCTGAGAAGCCTAGATGGGAGGAAACCCTCAGCTCAGGAGTTGGGGCAAGAGCCAGACCCTACCTCTACTAAAAATATGAAAATTAAATTTGAGACCAGCCCATCTCAAAATAGCCGAGCGTTCTGGCGAGTCCCTACAGTCCCAGCTACTTGGGAGGCTGAAACAAGAGGATCACTTGAGCCCAAGATTTTGTGGTTGCTGTGAGCTATGATGCTAGAGCACTCTACTCAGGTTGATAGAGTAAGACTCTGTCTCAAAAAAAAAAAAGAAAGAAAAATTAGGTGTGCATTGTGGCAAGCACCAGCTACTCAAGAGGCTGAAGCAGGAGAATAACTTGAACCTAGGAGTTCAACGTTGCTGTGAAACAGGCTGATGCAATAGCACTTTAGCCTGAACAACAGAGTGAGATTCTGTCTTCAAAAAAAAAAAAGAAAAAAGGCTTGGCCCCCGTCACCCAATGGTTATAATGCCAGCCACATGCACTGGGTAGTGGGTTCAAACCTGGCCCAGGTCAACTAAACAACAATGACAACTGCAACAATAAAGTAGCTAGGCATAGTGGTGGACACCAGTAGTCCCAGCTACTTGGGAGGCTGAGGCAAGAGAATCACTTAAGCCCAAGAGTTTGAGGTTGCTGTGAGCTGTGATGCCACAGCACTGTACCAAGGGCAACACAGTGAGACTCTGTCTCCAAAAAAAAAAAAAAAAACTAAAATAGAAGTAGAAGCAAAATACCCCAACAACTATCATTATGCTCATGATAGTCCTGATCTGAGAAATTAGCCAAGAAAAAGAAACAAACGGCATCTAAATTACAAAGGAAAAAATAAAATTATCTGTTTACAAATCACATGATCTAATAAGTAGAAAACCCTAAAGATTCTACAAAAAAACTGTTAAAACTAATAAATTCAGCAAAGTTGCAGAATACAAGATCAACACACGAAAATCAGTTTAGTTTCTATACACTAGCCGTAACAATCTTTAAAAGGAAATTACAAAAACAATTCCATTCACAAGAGCGTCAAAAGGAATAAAAAACTTAGGCAAAAAGATAAACAAGGAGGTGAAGAACTAGTGCCCAGAAAACCCATAAAGTATTGCTAAAAAAAAAAAATTGAAAGAAGATACAAATAGATGGAAAAACATCCCATTTTCACAGATTAAAAGAAAATATTTAAGGGAGAGTTCAAACCATTCACATTAATTGAGAGCACTGATAGAAGCGGCAGAGTTTTGATCATCTTGTTTTTCAAGTCCAGAGCTTAATTTTATGTCCCTCACCATTTTGGAAGCTAGGCTTTGTTCTTTAATTTCTGGGTAGGGTTACTTTGGTGGTGTGCCTGCCTGTTGATTGTTATGAAGAATGGGTCTGGGGTGGCACCTGTGGCTCAAGGAGTAGGGCGCCGGCCCCATATACCAGAGGTGGTGGGTTCAAACCTGGCCCCAGCCAAAAACTGCAAAAAAGAAAAAGAAAAAGGAAAAAAAAGAAAGAAAGAAAGAAAGAAAACGTCAAAAAAAAAAAAAAAAAAAAGAATGGGGTCTGAGTATTTCCTGCAGAGCTGGTCGAGTCATGGCAAATTTCCTAAGCCATGTAGATGTCAGTGAAGTATTTGATTTCTCCATCATAAATGAAACTCATTGTAGCAGCGTATAGGATCCTAAGCTGGAAAATGTTTTGTTTAAGAAGGTTGAAGTTTGATGACCATCATTTTCTGCCTTGGAAAGTTTTGGCTGAAAAATCTGCAGTCATCCTTATATTTCTCCCATAGTAAGTAATACTTTCCTTATGCCTGGCTGCTTGTAGAAGTTTCTCCTTCATATGCCGGATAGCAAAATTAATTACAATGTGTCTAGGAGATGCTTCCTTAGGATTGAGTTGTGCTAGGGTTCTGAAACTATCTACTATCTGAATCTCTGTGTCACTTGTAATACTTGGGAAATTCTCCACCATAATGTCTTGGAGCAGAGAATTTGTGCCTTTGGGATCATCTTCTTCTTCAGGAGTCCCTGTAATTTGGATGTTTTATTTCTTGGAATGATCTCATAACTCTCTCAGGGAATATTCTATTCTTCTTCTCCATTTTTTGGCCTCTTTGAATGCTTGGGACAGTTCAAAAATCTTGTCTTCTTTATTTGGTATACTTTCTTCAACTGATAAACTCTATTGCTCAGTGACTCTACTGTATTTTATATTTTAAAGTTCCTCAAATACCTTTTTCAATTCCTTAAGCTCTGCTAAATCTTTCCTCATTATGTCCATATCCTTGATGACTTTGTCTTTGAATTCATTAATTTCATGAGACAATTTCTGAACTATTTTTCGGTTCTCTGTTTTTATCGTTTCCTCCATTTTAATTATCTTATTTGCCATCCCTATTCTAAACTCTACTTCTGACATTTCAGTAATTTCTCTGTGGATGGAATTTTCTGATGTATTTTCTTTGACATCTCCAGGAGGCGCTGATTTGCTCTGATTTTTCACATTGCCAGAGTTCTGTTGATTCTTCCTCATAAGTATTTTTAGCTTCCTTTTTTTTTTTTTTTTTGCTAATTATACTTTTTTAGTTGAATTAATAGTTTGTCCCTGATAAGTCCGCCCTTCATTGTTGCAGTGCCACTGCCTCACTAACAAAGGCAGACAAGTGATGAATCCGCACCCCCAGACAGTGTCTTTGAGGGGACAAGAAGCAGTAGACAGTCCAGGCCCAGAGTCCCAGTTAAAGTCACTCTGCCAGCACTAGCTCCTTTAAAGAGGCATAGGTTGGCCAACTGGATACAAAAATTCAGGCCATATATCTGTTCTCTACAAGAGAACCTTACAAACTCTCTACAAACTCACCTTACCTCAAAGGATAAAACAAAACTCAGGGTGAAGGGATAGACAACGGTATCCCAGGCAAATGGAAAGCAGAAAAAAGCTGGGGTTGCAGTTTTGTATGCAGATACAATTGGATTCAAACCAAAAAAACAATGAAAGACAAAGATGGACACTATTTACTGGTCAAGGGAAACACACTATATGAAGAGATTTCAATAGTTAACATCTATGCAGCCTATCCGAATGCACCTCAATATATAAAATGAACCCTAACTGATCTGAATAATATGACATCTTCCTGCATTATAATAGTTGGAGATTTTAACACCCCATGGGCAGTATGGACAGATCCTCCACAAGAAACTAAACAAGGAAACAATGCACTTAAACAAGAACAAATGGACTTAACAGACATTTATAGAACATTTCATCGTAACAAAACTGAATATACATTCTTCTCATAAGCCCACAGATCATCTTCCAAAACTGATCATATCTTAGGTCACAACATTAACCTCAATAAATTCAAAAGGATATAAATTATTCCCTCTATCTTCTCAGACCATCATGGAATAAAAGCTGAACTCAACAGCAACAGAAATCTTTATACTCAAATAAAATCATGGAAACTAACCTTATGCTGAATGATAGCTGGGTCATAGATAAGATCAAGAAGGAGATCATTAGATCTCTGGAACAACATGATAATGAAGCCACAAACTATCAAAACCTGTGGAATACTGCAATGGCAGGCCTTAGAGGGAAATTTATAGCTTTAGACTCCTTCATCAAGAAAACAGAAAGACAGCATGTCAGCAACCTAATGGGCCATCTCAAACAACTGGAAAAGGAAGATAATCTAAACCCAAACCCAGTCGAAGAAAAGAAACAACCAGAATTAGAGCAGAAATAAATGAAACTGAAAACAAAAGAATTATTCAGAAAATCAGTGAAACAAAAAGTTGGTTCTTTGAAAAGATTAATAAAATTGATAAACCCTTGGCTAGCCTAATGAGAAACAGAAAATTAAGATCTCTCTTTATCATTCTACAATCAGAAATGATAAAGAGGAAATAACAACAGATGACACAGAAATACAAATGATTCTTAAAAAACTCTATTCCCAGAAACATGAAAATGTAGAGTAGATGGACCAATATCTACTCTACCTTCAAAATATCACAATACCTTCAAAACTCAGCCAGAAACCTTGACTAGACCAATGTCGAGTACTGAAATAGCATCAATTATACAAAATATCCCAAAAAAGAAAAGGCCTGGACCCAGTGCTTTCACACCAGAATTCTATCAAACCTTCAAAGAGGAACTAATTCCTATAATGCATAAACTTTTCCAAAATACAGAGAAAGAAGGAATCCTCCCCAATACATTCTATGAAGCAAATATTGCCCTGATCCCCAAACCAGTAAAGGACCCACCAAAAAAAAGAAAACTATAGACCAATGTTATTAATGAATATTGATGCAAAAATATACAAAAAGATATTCACAAATACAAACAATACAACAATACTTACAACACATTAAAAAGGTTATACAGTTTGAGAAAGTGGGTTTTATCCAAGAGACACAGGTTGGTTCAACTATGCAAATCTATAAATATAATACACCACATAAAAAGTATTAAAACCAAAAACCATATGATTCTTTCACTTGATGCAGAAAAGGCTTTTGAAAATATCCAGCATCTTTTTTTTGAGACAGAGTCTCACTGTATCACCCTTCGTAGAGTGCTGTGATGTCATAGCTCACAGCAACCTCAAACTCTTGGGCTCAAGTGATTCTCTTGCCTCAGCCTTCCAAATAGCTGAGACTATAGGCACCCATCACAACACCTGGCTGTTTTTGTTGGCCCTGGGTGGTTTTGAACCTGCCAGCCTTTGGGGTATGTGACTGTGCTGTAACTACTGTGCTACGGGCATCAAGCCCCAGCATCCTTTCTTGATAAAATAACTCAAGAAAAGGCTCGGTGTCTGTAGCTCAGCGAGTAGGGCACTAGCCACATACACCAGTGCTGGTGGGTTCGACCCCGGCCCGGGCCTGCTAAACAACCATGATAACTGTAACCTAAAAATAGCCAGGTGTTATGGTGGTGCCTATAGTCCCAGCTACTTGGAAGGCTGAGCCAAGAGAATTGCTTGAGCCCAAGAGTTTGAAGTCGCTGTGAGCTGTGATGCCACAGCGCTCTACCAAGGGTGGCATACTGAGACTCTGTCTCAAAAAAAACCTCAAGAAATCAGGCTTGGTCGACACCTGTTGCTCAGTGGGTAGGGCACTGGCCCCATATATGGAGGCTGGTGGGTTCAAACCCAGCTCCAGCCAAATTGCAACAAAAAAATAGCCAGGCATTGTGGTGGGCACCTGTAGTCCCTGCTACTTGGGAGGCTGAGGCAAGAGAATCGCCTAAGCCCAGGAGTTGGAGGTTGCTATGAGCTGTGTGATGCCATGGCACTCTACCGAGGGCAATAAAGTAAGACTCTGTCTCTACCAAAAAAAAAAAAAATGAAAACAGGCTTACACTGAACATTCCTTAAGTTGATAAGAGGCTTTCTACAGTGAACTCACAGCCAATATCATATTGAACAGAGTAAAGTCCAAAGCATTTCCACTGAAATCTGGAACAAAATAAGGATGCCCAATGTCTCCACTGCTATTTAACATAGTGTTGGAAGTCCTAGCCATTGCAATCAGGCAAAAGAAGAAGATCAAAGGACTCCAAATGGGGACAGCGGAGGTCATACTCTCCCTCTTTGCAGATAACATGGTCTTACACCTGGAAAACCCCAGGGACTCAACTACAAAGCTCTTAAAAGTAATTAAGGAATATAGCAGCATCTTAGGATACAAATCAATACCCACAAATCAGTAGGCCTTTGTATATACCAACGATCATCAAGCCAAGAATAAAATCAAAGACTCTATTCCTCTTACACTAGCACCAAGAAGATGAAATACCTAGGAATATATCCAACAAAAGACGTGAAAGATCTCTATAAAGAGAATTATGAAACTTCGAGAAAGGAAATAGCAGAAGATGTCAACAAAGGGAAGAACATACCATGCTCACGGCTGGGAAGAATGAACATTGTTAAAATGAGGTCAGTGCCTGTGGCTCAAAGGAGTAGGGTGCCAGCCCCATATGCCAGAGGTGGCGGGTTCAAACCCAGCCCCAGCCAAAACCAAACAAACAAAAAAACAAAAACAAAAACATTCTTAAAATGTCCATACTACCCAAAGCAATCTATAGATTTAATGCAATCCTCACCAAAGCACCAATGTCATACTTTATAAAGAACTTGAAAAAATAGTACTTTGATTCACATGGAACCAGAAAAAAACCCCGAATAGTAAATACAGTTCTTAGAAATAAAAACAAAGCTGGAGGCATTATGCTCCCAGATTTCAGGTTTTATTACAAGGCTATAATGATCAAAACAGCATAGTACTGGCACAAAAACAGAGATATAGACTTGGTGTCTGTAGCTCAGTGGCTAAGATACCGGCCACATACACCAGGGTTGGAGGGTTCAAACCCAGCCCAGGCCTGCCAAACGACAATGACAACTACAAAAAAAAAATAAAAATAAAAATAGCCAGGCACTGTGGCAGGCATATGTAGTCCCAGCTACTTGGGAGGCTGAGACAAGAGAATTGCTTAAGCCCAAGAGTTTGCGGTTGTGATGCCATGGCACTCTACTGAGGCAACATAGTGAGACTCTGTCTCGAAAAAAAGGAAAAAATAGAGATGTAGATCTAAGGAATAGGAGAGAGAATCTAGAGATAAACATAGTCACATATCATCATTTAATCTTTGATACCATGTTTCCCCGAAAATAAGACCTACCCAAAAAGCAAGCCCTAGCAGGATTTCTATGCATTTGTTAAATATAAGCCCTACCCCAATAATAAGACCTAGTGATGGGTATGCTATGCAGCTGCATGGCATAGCCACGCCACGCATTTCGGCACAGAGCAGTAAGGAAGACTTTTTATCTGCCACAGCTCCTTTCTCCGAGCCATTCGCACTTGCGCAGGTGCACGTGTGGTAACCACAGTTGCAGGCATCCTATTGCGCACAAGCAAACAGCTAGGGGAAAGGAATTCATGCATCACTAGTGCCAATCCCACCAACAAGGTTGGCTCCCCCTGTCAGGTTCCAGAAGAAGATGACTTAACTGTATTTGAAATGTAGATTGTTGTATTATACTTAATAAAAATAAGACATCTTCTCAAAATAAGGCCTAGTGTGTCTTCTTGAGAAAAAATAAATATAAGACAGTGTCTTATATTCAGGGAAACATGGTAAACCTAACAAAAACATGCAATGGTGAAAAGAATCCTTTTTTAACAAATGGTGCTGGGAGAACTGGTTATCCACATGTATAAGACTGAAACTAAACAAGCACCTCTCACCAGTGACAAAAATTGATTCTCGTTAGATAAGAGATTTAAATTTAAGACATGAAACGTTAAAAATTCTCAAAGAGAGTGTGGGGAAAACACTTGAAGATATTGGCCTGGGAAAAAACTTTATGAGGAAAACTCCCCTAGGAATTGCAGCAACACCAAAAATAAATAACTAGGATTTGATCAAGCTAAAAAGCTTTTACACAGCTAAGGGTACCACAAACAAAGCATACAGACAGCCTACGGAACTGGAGAAGATTTTTGCATGTTATGAATCTGACAAAGACCTGACAACTAAACTCAACAGAAAACTCAAATTAAACAATAGGAAAAGTGCAAACGACCCTCTCTATAAGTAGGCAAGAGATTTGAACAGAAACTTCTCTGAGGATGACAGATGGCCAACAAACACATGAAAAAAATGCTCATTGTCTTTACTCATCAGAGAAATGCTAATCAAAACCACTCTAAGATATCACCTAACCCCAGTAAGATTAGCCCACATCACAAAGTCCCAAAACACCAGATGCTCGTGTGGATGTGAAGAGAAGGGAACATTTCTTTTTTTTTTTTTTTGAGATGGAGC
The DNA here is from genome assembly GCA_963574575.1 of Galagoides demidoff. NCBI lineage: Eukaryota > Metazoa > Chordata > Mammalia > Primates > Galagidae > Galagoides > Galagoides demidoff. The sequence continues at coordinate 3,059 of CAUYQV010133123.1, read as the reverse complement.
CTCAAGCTATCCCCCTGGGTAGAGTGCCATGGCATCACAGCTCATAGCAACTTCCAACTCCTGGGCTCAAGCGAGTCACCTGCCTCCGCCTCCCAAGTAGCTGGGACCACAGGTGCCCGCCACAACGCCCGGCCATTTTTTGGTTGCAGCCATCATTGTTGTTTGACGGGCCCGGGCTGGGGATTCGAACCCGCCACCTTAGGTGTATGTGGCTGGCGCCTTAGCCTATTGAGCCACAGGCGCCGAGCCAAGAAGGGAACATTTCTACACTACTGGTGGGATTGTAAACTAATATAGCCTTTTTGGAGAGAAGTATGGAGAATCCTCAATGATCTAAAAGTAGGCCTTTGGCTTGGTGCCCATAGCTCAGTGGTTAGGGTGCCAGCCATATACACGGGGGCTGGCGGGTTCAAATCCCACTGGGGCCTGCTAAACAACAATGACAACTACAACAACAACAACAACAAATAGCCAGGCATTGTGGCAGGTACCTATAGTCCTAGCTACTTGGGAGGCTGAGGCAAGAGAATCACTTAAGCCCAAGAGTTTGAGGTTGGTGTGAGTTGTGACACCATAGCACTCTACCGATGACAACTGCAACCAAAAAATGGCCAAGTGTTCTGACAGTGAGCATCTGTACTCCCAGATGTTCAGGAGGCTTAGAAAAGAAGACTCACTTGAGCCCAAGCAAGGGCTTGGGCCTTGCTCTACAGAGGGCTGTCGCATTTAACCAAGGGCAACATAGTGAGACTGTCTCAAAAAAAAAGGAGACTTTACATCTTTTACATTTACCTGGATGGAGTTGAAATATACTCTTCTTACACAATTACATGCTCATAAGAACAATAAAACACTACTATAGTCCAGTTTGAGGGTCGAGGGAAGCGGGAGAGGAGAGGGTGGAAGACATCTGGCAGAGGAAGGAGGGCAGGAGGCAGGATTTTACCTAATATGCACATTGTGAGGGTGTATAACTTTACCTTGGAATTTAGAACAATGTAACCTAAAAATTATACCCACATACTAATTTGTAAAAATAAAAAATGTACTCAAAGAAAAAGACAATATTACCCAAGTGATCTACTGATTTGATGCAATCCCTGTCAAAATCTCAATATTCTTTTCAGAAATCAAAAAGTCCATCCTGGGCAGCACCCATAGCTCAGTGGGTAGAATGACAAACACATATGCTGAGGCTGGCAGTTTAAACCCTATCTGGGCCAGCTAAAACAACAATGATAACTGCAACAATAACAAAAAAATAGCTGAGTATTGTGGCCAGTGCCTGTAGTCCCAGCTACTTGGGAGGCTGAGGGAAGAAAATCACTTGAGCCCAAGAGTTTAAGTTTGCTGTGAGCTGTGACACCATGGTACTCTGCCCAGGGCAACAGCTTGAGACTCTGTCTCAAAAAAAAAGTCCATCCAAAAATTCATATGGAATCTTAAGGGACTCCAAGTATAGAAACCAATTTCGAAAAAGAACAAAATTATAGAACTCACACTGCCTGATTTCAAAATATATTACCAAAATACAGTAATAAGAATAGTATGGTACTGGCATAAAGACAGACACAGAGATTAATGAAATAAAAAGCCCAGAAATAAACCTTTACAAATAAGGCCAAATGATCTTTGACAAGGGCACTAACAGAATTCAATGAGAAAAGGGTGATCCTTTCAACAAATGGTGCTGGGAAAACCGGATATCTAAATGTAAAACAATGAAGTTGGACCTTCATCTTATACCATACATAAAAATTAATTCAAAATAGATTAAAAGACCTAAATGTAAGACCCCAAACTATAAAACTCTTAGATGAAAACATGGGGTAAGGGTGGTGCCTGTGGCTCATATACCGAGGGTGGTGGATTCAAACCATTCCAGCCAAATTGCAACAAAAAAATAGCCAGGCATTGTGGCGGGTGACTGTAGTCCCAGCTACTTGGGAGGCTGAGGCAGGAGAATTGCCTAAGCCCAGGAGTTGGAGGTTACTGTGAGCTGTGATGCCATTGCACTCTACCAAGGGCAACAAAGTGAGACTCTGTCTCTAAAAGAAAAAAAAAAATAGGGGAAAAGCTTCATGATGTTAGATTTCACAATAATTTCTTAGATATAAAGCACAAATAACAAAATGAAAAATAGACAAACAGGACTACATCAAACTTAAGAAGTTTTATGTATCAAAGGACACAATTAACAGACAATCTATGGAATGGGAGACAATATTTGCAAACTATTATCTGATAAGGGATTAATATCCAGAATATATAGAGAACTTCTACAATTCAACAACAATAACTTGATTGAAAAAACAAAGGACCTGAGGAGACATTTTTCCAAAGATGGCAAACAAATGGCCAGAAAGCAGAAAAATACAAATAATAACCACAATAAGATATAACCTCACATCCACTAGGACAGTGACTATAAAACAAACAAACAAAAACCAGAAATAAGCATTGGTGATGAATAGAGAAACCAGAACACTTGTGCATTTTTGACAGGAATTTAAAATGGTACGTACAACCTTCATGAAAAACAGTTAAAAGTTTTTAAAAATTAAAAACAGAACTACAGTATGATCTAGGAATTCCATTTCTGGGCACTTATCCAAAAGAATTAATATCAAAGAGATATATGCACACTCATGTTCAGAGAAGAACTATTCACAATAGCCAAGAGGTAGGAGCAGCCTGTGTGTCCACTGGCAGAAAAATGAATAAACAAAATGTGGTATATTTACCTAGATGGAGTGGAAATACATCTTTCTAATTCTGGAAGGAGAATATTCAATGGAATATTCAGCCTTAAAAAGGAAAGAAGGCTGAACATGGTGGTTCGTGCCTGTAATTCTAGCACTTTGGGGAACCCAGAGTGGAGGATCTAGAAGGGAGAAGAAGTTCAAGACTAGCTGGGTGGCTCGGCACCTGTGGCTCAATCGGCTAAGGCGCCAGCCACGTACACCTAAGGTGGCGGGTTCGAATCCCCAGCCTGGGCCCGCCAAACAACAATGATGGCTGCAACCAAAAAATGGCCGGGCATTGTGGCGGGCGCCTGT
>CAUYQV010133122.1:0-22814 GCA_963574575.1 Galagoides demidoff | reverse complement strand
CTTCTGCACAGCCAAGAACACAGTAAGTAAGGCAAGCAGACAGCCATCAGAATGGGAGAAGATTTTCGTAGGTTATGTCTCCGACAAAGGTTTAATAACCAGAATCCATAGAGAACGTAAATGTATTAACAAGAAGAAAATGAGCGATCTCATCTCAGGGTGGGCAAGGGACTTGAAGAGAAATTTCTCTAAAGAAGATCAGCGTACGGCCTACGGATATATGAAAAAATGCTCACCATCCTTACTCATCAGAGAAATGCAAATCAAAACTACTTTGAGATATCATCTAACCCCAGTGAGATTAGCCCATATCACAAAATCCCAAAACCAGAGATGCTGGTGTGGATGTGGAGAAAAGGGAACACTCCTACACTGCTGGTAGGAATGTAAACTAATACATTCCTTTTAGAAAGACATCTGGAGAACACTTAGAGAACTAAAAATAGACCTGCCATTTGACCCTGCAATTCCTTTATTAGGTGTATTCCCAGATGACCAAAAATCATATCACAACAAAGATATTTGTATCAGAATGTTTATTGCAGCCCAATTCATAATTGCCAGGTCATGGAAGAAGCCCCAGTGCCCATCGATCCATGAATGGATGAACAAACTGTGGTATATGTACACCATGGAATACTATGCAGCCATTAAGAAGGATGGAGACTTTACGTCCTTCATGTTCACATGGATGGAGCTGGAGAATGTTCTTCTGAGCAAAATATCACAAGAGTGGAGGAAAAAGTATCCAATGTACACACTCCTATTATGAAGCTAACTTATACCATTTATATGAAAGCTATAACAAAATAGCCTAAGAATATGGGGAGAGGGGAGGGAGAAGGGAGGGGAGAATGGGTGGAGGGAGGGGGATTGGAGGGATCACTTCTGAGGTTTATCTTACAGGGGTACAAGTGTATCTTTCTAAGAGTAGAATATGAACGTTTTAAAACAATAACTGAGATAATGACATGAAGGCTGTGTTGACCAGTTTGATGGAAGTATTTCAGATTGTGTGTGAAAACTCCACACTGTACCCCAGAAGTGCATTAATGTACATAGTTACCATTCAATAAAAAATAAATAAGTAAATAAATAAAACTGATAGAGAAATCAAATCTTTTACTGATATGCAAATATTGAGGAAATTTGCCACAAGACCAGCTTTACAGGAAATAGTTCAACCTGTTCTACACACATACCATCACAATGGACATTCAGCAAAGTAAACACTCAGGAATTAAAGGACAGAACCTAGTTTCCACAATGATGCAAAAGACAAAACTAAGCAATGGACTTCCACAAAATAAGCTAAATAGAACGCTACCATACTTATCAATTATCTCAATAAATGTCAATGGCTTGAATTCTCCACTGAAGAGGCATAGATTGGCTGGTTTGATTAAAAAACACAAGCCATCTATTTGCTGTCTGCAGGAAACACAGCTCACCTCAAAAGCCAAATGAAAAATCAGAAGTTAAGTGTTGGCAATCAATTTTTCAGGCAAACAGAATTCAGAAGAAAAGAGGGCTTGCAATCTTATTTTCAGATACATGTGCATTTAAAGCAATCAAAGTCAAAAAAGATAAAGATGGTCACTTTATATTGGTCACGGGAAAAATATAACCAGAAGACTTTTCAATTCTAAATATTTATGCATGCAACTTAAATGCTCACAGATTTTTGAAACAGACCTTGCTTAGTTTGAGCAATATGATATCCTATAATACCATAATAACAGGGGCTTTAACACCCCTCTCTCAGAGCTGGACAGATCCTCTAAACAGAAATTAAACAAAGATAATAGAGATTTAAATGAGAACCTAGAATAACTGTGCTTGATAAACATATATCGAACACTCCATCCCAAAGATAAAGAATTCTTCTCATTGCCCTGTGGAACATTCTCCAAAATTGATCATATCCTAGGACAGAAAACAAACCTCAACAGAATCAAAAGAATTGAAATTCTACCTTGCATCTTCTCAGATCACAAGGCACAAGTTGAAGTCAAATGAAAATGTTCAACCTCACAGAAAGGCATGGACGTTAAACAACCTTATGCTGAATGACAGCTGGGTGCAGGAAGAAATAAAAAAGGAAATTATTAATTTCCTTAAGCATAACAATAAAGAAGACACAAACTACCAAAACCTATGGGATACAGCAAAAGCAGTCTTGAGAGGAAAACTTATCACTTTAGAAGCCCACATTAAAAAAAAAAAAAAAAAAAAAAAACAGAGAGTGTATCAACAAACTCACAAGCCATCTGATGGAATTGGAAAAAGAACAATCTAAGCCTAAACCCAGAAAAGAAATATCCAAAATTAAATCAGAGATAAACAAAAGAATCACTCAGAAAATTAATAAACAAGGAGGTTTTTTTTGAAAAAAATAAATAAAATAGATAAACCTTTGGCCAGACTAACTAGAAATAAAAAAGTAACCTCAATCAGAAATGATAAAGGGGAAATAACAATGGATACCACCGAGATACAAGAGATTATCTCTGAATACTATCTGAAACTTCCTGCCCAGAAATCTGACAATGTGACAGAAATGTTCTGTTCAGACCAATGGTGAATTTCAGACCAATTTCACTAATGAATATTGATGTAAAAATATTTGGAATCACACCCTCTCCCTAGACTTAGCCCAGATGAAATAGAGCTCTTGAACAGACCAATTTCAAGCACTGAGATCAAAGAAACAATAAAAAACTTCCCACAAAAAAATGCCCTGGTCTGAATGGCTTCACACCAGAATTCTATCAAACCTTCAAAGAAGAGCTTAACCCTATAATGCAGAAATTATTCCAAAAAATTGAGGAGGAAGGAATCTTCCCTAACACCTTCTATGAAGCAAACATCACTCTGATACCAAAACCAAGAAAAGATCCAACTAAAAAGGAGAATTTCATACCAATTTCACTAATGAATATAGATGTAAAAATCTTCAACAAAATCCTAGCCAATAGATTACAGCATATTATCAAAAAAGTCATGTCATGATCAAGTAGGTTTCACCCCAGGGATGCAAGGCTGGTTTAATATACACTAGTCTATAAATGTTATTCACCATATCAACAGAAATAAAACCAAAGATTATATGATCCTTTCAATAGATGCAGAAAAAGCATTCAATAAAATCCAGCATCCTTTTCTAATTAGAGCAATGAATAGTATAGGCATATGTGGCACATTTCTTAAACTGATTGAAGATATTTATGACAAACCCACAGCTAATATTTTACTGAATGGAATAAAACTGAAAGCTTTTCCTCTCCAAACTGGAAGCAGACAAGGTTGTCCTCTGTCACCATTACTATTCAACATAGTGCTGGAAGTTCTAGCCAATACAATTAGACAAGACAAGAAAATAAAGGGCAGGGGTCCTCAAACTTTTTAAACAGGTGGACAGTTCACTGTCCCTCAGACCACTGGAGGCTGGACTGCGGGCCCTGGGATGAGTTGGCTGGTAAGTAGGACAGGCAGTGGTGGCAAAAACAACTGGCGGGCCAGACAAATGTCCTAGGTGGGCTGCATGTGGCCCACAGGCCATAGCTTGAGGATGTCTAATAAATAGCATCCAAATCAGAACAGAAGAGGTCAAACTCTCCCTTTTTGCTGATGATATGATCTTATACTTAGAGAACCCTAAAGCCTCAACCACAAGACTCTTGGAAGTCATTAAAAAAACAGTAACGTTTCAGGATATAAAATCAATGTCCACAAGTCAGTTGCTTTTATATATGCCAACAACAGCCAAGATAAGAGATTAATTAAAGGTACAATTTCCTTCATCATAGCCCCAAAGAAAATGAAATACTTAGAAATATAGTCAATAAAAGAGGTGAAGGACCTCTATAAAGAAAATTATGAAACCCTAAGAAAGGAAATAGCAGAGGACTTTAACAAATGGAAGAACATACCATGCTCGTGGCTGGGAAGAATCAACATTGTTAAAATGTCTATACTTCCCAGAGCAATTTACTGATTCAATGCCATCCCTATTAAAATACCAACATCCTATTTTTAAGACTTGGAAAGAATGTTTCTGTGTTTTGTATGGAACCAGAAAAAACCCTGTATAGATAAGGCTGTTCTTAGTAATAAAAAGAAAACCAGGGGGTATCACCATTGAAGATTTTAGGCTGTACTACAAGGCCATAGTGGTCAAGACACCATGGTACTGGTGCAAAAATAGAGACATAGAATTTGGAATTGAACAGAAAACCAGGAAATGAAACCAGCAACTTATAGCCACCTAATCTTCAATAAACCTAACAAGAACGTCCACTGGGGGAAAGACTCCCTATTTAATAAATGGTGCTGGGAGAACTGGATATCCACATGTAAAAGACTGAAACTGGACCTGCACCTTTCTCCACTCACAAAAATTGATTCAAGATGGATATGGACTTAAATTTAAGGCATGAAATGATAAAAATCCTCAAATAAAGAATAGGAAAAACATTGGAAGATATCAGCCTGGGGAAAGACTTTATGAAGACTTCCATGGTGATAACAACAACTGCAGCAATAAACAAATGTAATTTAATTAAATTTAAAAGCTTACATATAGCCAAGGAGACAACAGCCAAAGCAAATAGACAACCTACCCAATGGGAAAGGACATATACATATTTTGAATCAGATAAAAGTTTAATAACTAGGATCTATACAGAACTTCAATTAATCTACAAGAACAAAACCAACAATCCCATACATCAATGGGAAAGAGAGATGAACAGAGCCTTCTCTAAAGAAGATAGATGACTGGCTATCAAATACATGAAAATATACTTATCATCCCTAATTATTAGAGAAATGCAAGTTAAAAACACCCTGACAAGATATCATCTACTCCTTGTGAGAATAGTCCACATCAGGAAATCTCAAAACTGCATATACTGGCGCAGATGTGGACAGAAAGGAACACTTTTACACTGCTGGTGGGACTGCAAACTAATACAATCTTTTTGGAAGGAAGTATGGAGAAACCTCAGAGAATTCAAGCTAGACCTCCCATTTGATCCTGCAATCCCATTACTGGGCATCTATCCAGAAGGAAAAAAAAAAAAACTTTTATTATAAAGATACGTAGACTAGGCCTAACTGTCCTTCAACCTAGGAATGGATTGGCAAGCTGTGGTATGTGTATACCATGGAATATTATTTAGCTATTACAAAAAAATGAAGATTTTGCAGCATTTGTACTAACCTGGATGGAGGGGGAACACATTATCCTTAGTGAAGCATCACCAGAATGGAGAAGTATGAATCCTATGTATTCAACTTTGATATGAGGATAATTAATGACAAGTAATGACATGGTGGGACATGGGGGAAGGGGAGAGCAGACAGAGAAAGAGGGAAGGGGTGAGGGTAAGGACAAGAAAAAAAAGAAAATAGTGACTAATTCTCACATAAATTGGATTCAATTTTTTTTTCTTTTAAATTGGATTCAATTTTGACTAAAGCACATTACTTAAACATTAAATTTTTATTTCAACTTGTTAATATGTTATTTAGGATACAGGATACTGCATCCTCATTTAAAAGTGAATTATGTTTGTAATTTCCCCTTTATAATAATATATTTTTTCCAATTTTAATATTAGGTGTATCCAGATTAAGCAGAATGATTTTGAAGTATTTCTTCTTTTTCTATTGTCTATAAGATTTGGCATGATATGTTTTTTTAAATTATCTTTTATTTTTATTTATAAATATTATTAATATTAGTTGTCTATTTTTTTAGACTTTGGAAAAAAAATAAGTTAACTGATGACTCCATACTGACCCTCACAGTCAAAGCATTCTATAATAGATACACTCTTATTTGACAATGTGAATGTTACTTTCTTTGCATTACTATTATTTTTATTGCTTAATACTTCGTTGCAGCAATCATCTGATTTCTTTTCTGAATGTAATTATCTTCATTCATTCTTTATGAGGTTTTTGTTTCTAGTCCTTATCTTAAACATTGTTATTGTTGTTAAAGTTTATTGTAATTTATTGTAATTAAATTTTAATTCTGTGAAGGCAAAAAGTGGAAACCTAATAATCACATGTATATGTAACAATTAAAAAAAAGAGAGAGAGAGAGGCTAGTGAGGGCTACAGAACTAGTCAGAAGACTGGATTGTGGTGTTGCCCTAGTAAAATTTCCTAATTGGTGTTCTTATGCCCTTTTAAAAATTATTCAAGGAATCTTGTACATTTTCCAGTTTCTAAACTCTGTTGTCCAAGTGAACTGTATTTTTTTCCATAGTTCTAAAGAGTGGCATTTTTTTTTTTTTGGTTAAAAAAGTGATTAAAATAATCAACAACAATAATAGTAGTATCTTAACATTTACTAAGAACATACTTATGTCAGAAAGGTCTCTAGGTACTATGTGCTTAAGATCTCATTTAATCTTCACTGCATCATGGTGATGAAGGCACCACAGGGAGGCTCCCCTAGTTCAGAATTAGGTCACAAGATCATCCCTTAACTATTTACTAAATATCAGTATGATTACTAGGAAAACCCTAGAGCTACATGTGGGATGGCAAAATAATTCCAAGGAGTCCCTCCTCCTCCTTTCTAAATAGTTTACTTCTTTCTATTTTAATATTTAGCCTCAATAACCTTAACACACATGATTTAAACTAATTGTATAGTGAAATTTCATTACGAGTTAAAATACTGAGTGATACCCCAGGGGAAGGGTATGCTACAGAAGGAGCATCCATATTAAGTGCATTGCCCTCCTCAGTTTAACATGTAAGAAAACTCAGGCTAGAGAAAGTAAGTGCATTTTCCAACATCAAGAATGTAGCAAGTGGAGGAGCATGGATTTAAGCCACAGCCCGATGGTATTACTGCTGTGTAATTCACACACAAGGATAGTGGACATAGCAATGTGCATGCACTTCAAGTAGACAGAAGCAATTTCTTTCATTAGCAAAGCTGGGAAACAGAATACTTATAAAACAGGTAAGAATTGCCTATGCTTAACCAAAAACATAAATACAGAGACATGTATGAATAAAAGGGAAGGAACATTGGCAAATTCATCAATTCTTTCTAAAGATAATTTTACAGAATTATATAAATTTTATGCTTTGATGAATAAGTTAAAGTAGTAACTCATTCCTACTAATTAGTAGTAACTAATGATAAAATGATAAATTTGAGGTATATTTGTAAAAATGATTGTGATTCAATAACTGATATCAATGAAGCCAGAAAACATTTGGTAGAAGAGAGTCCGAAGTGTGATCCTCCATTGATCTTTTCTACTATTCATGCTCATTCCCAGTCATACTAAAGCACTTTTCTGCTTCAAAGGACAATTGGTTTTCAGCTTTCTGAAAAATCTAGAGTGGGGTCAACAGCATAGGTCAGTAAGTCTTTGAATAATTTGAATAACCTGGATTACAAAATTCTCACAATGAGACAGGCTTGCCTCCTCTCCAGGCCTTTTTTTCATGTTGCCTTTTTATACAATTCGTTTTTATTTATACAATCCTTAACTATCTCATTGCCACAGGGTGCACAGAGCCAGATTTAGGGCCCTCATCATATTCTTTTTCTTATTTTTTACTTGGACCATTCAAGAAATCCTCCAGAAACTGATAGATTAGGCTGGAAGTGATATGTACATTCTTACATTTGAGCTGTTTAAACATAAAGGTCTGATTTTAAAAATTAACTATAATTTATTTTTGCCTCAAATTTAAAAAAAATCATTCCTGACAATAAATGCTGGTGACATGACTGCTTTTAACTATTTCATACTTAGTAAAAATTAGTAAAATCTGAATCCTTTCATTTCTTCCTTTCTATTTTAATAAGTAAATGTCCCTGCTTCTCTCAGACTATCCATCTAGTTGTCATGTGGACAACATGATGGCTTTCCAGGATCTTGATTCTGAAACTACTCTGTACCCCTCTTAATTATTTCTATCATTTTCATCAACATACAAACATGTTCTAATAACCATCTTTTAAAAATCCTCCCTTCACACCAAATATTCCAAATACTAGATTTGGACCACCTCTCATCTCCCAATTCACAGAAAAGTTGGAAAATCATTGCCAATATTATCTTTTCCTATTATGATTCATTTCATATTTATTCTTCTTTTCATATTTTATTTTGAAAACATTTAAAAATGAATAGAATACTTCCATAAAGAACTCACCAATTTCCTTCACTTAGCTATCCCAATTGTTTATATTTTATCACATTTGGTCTCTGTCTCTGTGTAAATACATATATCTCACTATCATTAGTATTTTTCTGAAAAATTTATAGGCAACTTGCAGTTATAATATCCCTTTCCTCTTAATTACTCCATTGTGTATTTTCTAAAAATAAAGTTCCAATATAACTGCTATGTGATCATTTAAAACAGGAAATCTGCAATAATACATCATTATGATCCAAATTTCAAATCCATTCGCATTTTTCCAACTGTACCAGATCTCTCTAGGTCTCTTTCCCTTTTCTGGTCCAGGATACCATTCAGAATCATGCATTATGTTGAGTGCTATTGTCTTTAGTTTCTCTCAGTCTGGAAGAGTTCTTCAGTCTTTCCCTGACTTTTAGGTCCTTGATGAAAGAGTACAGATCTTTCCTTCTGACAGATGTTTCTCATCCTGGGTCTGCTCAACTCCAGCTTCCTTGAACCAGGAGTCAGGTACTGGTTAACACTCATTGTGTCCCAAGGCTATAATTAAAGTGTCACCAGGTTTTGTGATCTCATGTGAAGTGTGGGGTCATCTCCTACACTTCTGCAGATTGTTGATAGAATTCAGATCCTTGTGGTTGTAGGACTGAGATTCCCATCAGTTGGGAGTCACTCTCAGCACCTAGAGGCCACCCTCAGATGCTGGCCACATGACCTTCCTACAACATGGCCACTTACTTCTTCAAAGCCAGCAGAGAACTTTCACTCCAGTATGCTATAAGGAAATCTGATACAATATACTGTATTCATGGAAGTGACTATTCCATCAAAGTCTCAGGTACTGCTCACTTACTCAAGGTGAGGAGATGACACAGGACATATATACCAGGGGCAGAATACGTAATGGCCATTGCAGAATTGCATCTGCCACAAACCACCAGCAATTTCTGGGCATTGTACTTCTAATACATGTCCAATTCTGAACATGTCTTTGAGTTTTTACTGCCACGCCCCTAACCACACTATCAACATCTCCTTCCTTCAATCTAAAACTTTCCCACTCTCCCTGTCTCTAATTTTTCCTTCCTATACGATCATCCCAGGCTACCCAGAGTGAGATAATTCTGTTAACCTTTTTAAAGTCTTCAACAACATCTTATTTCATTAATTTCCAATCTAATTTTTCTGCCACCTGCATACTCCCCAGCTCTTATTTATTTTGGGTGGGAAAGAGGTTAGTAGATTACTTGTAATTATCCTACAGTTTTAAAAGAGAAAACAAAATATGAACTATCTGGTGATTTTATTACCAATTTGAGCTTACATAAAATAATTAGAGTGTTTTTGTTTATAATTTTTTTGAGTGTGATACTTTTTATATACATTTTTTGTGACACAGTCTCACTCAATTGCCCTGGGGTTGAGTGCTATGGCATCATAGCTCACAGCAACCTTAAATTCTTGGGCTCAAAGGATCCTCTTGCCTCAGCCTCCTGGGTAGCTGGGACTATAGATGCCCATTACAACACCTGGCTACTTTTTAGAGATGAGGTCTTCTTCTTGCTCAGGTTGGTCTTGAACTCCTGAGCTCAGGTGACCTACCTGCTTCAGCCTCCTAAAGTGCTAGGATTATAGGTGTGAGCAATCTGCAGGATGAAGTCCAGGCTTCCTTTTCCATATCTTGCAGTAGAAAATGTCTTCTCTCCTTCCATCTTTCTCATTTCTCTACTGCAAACAATGTAGTCCTTTGTAGATTACTTTTCATTTTGCATTATATTATTATTTAGCCTTTCCTCAGTATCAGAAGATGAGGATGATCTTCCTCTCTTTCTTTTTTTATTCCTTTTTATTTATTTTTTTATTGTGGGGGATTCACTGAGGGTACAAGAAACCAGGTTACACTGATTGCAATTGTTATGTAAAGTCCCTCTTACAATCATGTCTTGCCCCCAAAAGATGTGGTACACACAAAAACCCCACCACCTCCCTCCTTCCCTCTATCTGTTCTTCCTTTCCTTTCCACTCCTTCCATCTTTCTCTCTCTGCTCTCCCCTTCCCTCACCCCCCACCATGTACTAGGTCACTAATTGTCTTCATACTAGAATTGAATACATAGAATTTTTGTTTCTCCATTCTTTCTTGTGATGCTTTACAAAGAAGAATGTGTCCCACTTCCATCCAGGTTAACATAAAGGACGTAAAGTCTCCATTTTTTAATGGCTGGGTAGTATTCCATGGTATATATATACCACAGCTTGTTAATCCATTCCTGCGTTGGTGGGCATTTAGGCTGTTTCCACATTTTAGTGATTGTAAATTGAGCTGCAATAAACAGCCTAGTGCAAGTGTCCTTATGATAAAATAATTTTTTTTCCTCCTAGGTAGATGCCTAGTAATGAGATTGCAGGATAAAATAGGAGGTCTAGCTTGAGTTCTTTGAGATTTCTCCATACTTTCTACCAAAAAGGTTGTATCAGTTTGCAGTCACACCAGTAGTGTAAAAGTGTTCCCTTCTCTCCACATCCATGCCAGCATCTGCAGTTTTGAGATTTTGTGATGTGGGCCATTCTCACTGGGGTTAGATGGTATCTCAGAGTAGTTTTAATTTGCATTTCTCTAATAATTAGGGATGATGAGTATTTTCTCATATATTTGTTAGTCATTTGTCTGTCTTCTTTAGAGAAGGTTCTATTCATGTCTCTTGCCTATTGATATATGGGATTGTTGGCTTTTTTCATGTGTATTAATTTGAGTTCTCTATAGATCCTAGTTATCAAGCTTTTATCTGAGTCAAAATATGCAAATATCCTTTCCCACTCTGTAGGTTGTCTATTTGCTTTGGTTGTTGTCTCAGCTGTCACAAGCTTTTCAGTTTAATAAGTCCCATTTGTTTATTTTTGTTGCTGTTGCAATTGCCATGGCAGTCTTCTTCATGAAGCCTTTCCCCAGGCCAATATTTTTCAGTGTTTTTATTATGCTTTCTTTAAGGATTTTTATTGTTTCATGCCTTAAATTTCAGTCCTTTATCCATCTTGAATCAATTTTTGTGAGTGGAGAAAGGTGCGGGTCCAGTTTCAGTCTTTTACATGTGGATATCCAGTTCTCCCAGCACCATTTATTGAATAGAGAGTCTTTCCCCCAAGGTATATTCTTGTTTGGTTACTCAAAGATTAGGTAGTTGTAAGATGTTAGTTTCATTTCCTGGTTTTCCATTTGGTACCAAATGTCTATGTCTCTATTTTCATGCCAGTACCATGCTTTCTTGACCACTATGGCTTTGTAGTACAGACTAAAATCTCATATGGTGATGCCCCCAGCTTTATTTTTATTACTAAGAACTGCCTTAGCTATACGGGTTTTTTCTGGTTCCATAAAAAATGAAGAATCATTTTTTTCAAATCTTGAAAGTATGATATTGGTATTTTAATTGGAATGGCATTGAATAGGTAGATTGCTTTGGGAAGTATAAATATTTTAACAATGTTGATTCTTCCCAGCCATGAGCATGGTATGGTGATGCTCCACCTTTGTTTTTATTACTAAGAACTTCCTTGGCTTTGCAGGTTTTTTTCTGGTTCCATACAAAAAGCAGAATCATTTTTTCCAAATCTTGAAAGTACAATGTTGGTATTTTAATGGGGATGACATTGAATAGGTAGGTTGCTTTGGGAAGTATATATATATATATATATATATATATATATATATTAATCTTTGAGATGGAGCCTCAAGCTATCCCCCTGGGTAGAGTGCCATGGCATCACAGCTCACAGCAACCTCCAACTCCTGGGCTCAAGTGAGTCTCCTGCCTCCACCTCCCAAGCAGCTGGGACCACAGGCGCCCGCCACAACACCCGGTCATTTTTTGGTTGCAGCCATCATTGCTGTTTGGCGGCCTGGACTGGGGATTTGAACCCACCACCATGGGTGTACGTGGCTGGCGCCTTAGCAGATTGAGCCACAGGCGCCGAGCCCAAAGCTACACTTTCAAGTTGAAAAAAAAAATGGATCCAGAAATACTAACTATAGATTCACAGAAGGAAAGCTGCTGCAGCAAAATTAATCTAAGTTCAAATAAAATTTAGGGAACAAACAATAAACAGAGGCAATGAATGCTGGAGACTGCATGTCAATGGTATAACTGAGCAGACAGAACAACATACACCCCAGTGCACCTGGTACCCTCAGCCCCACGACATCAACTGAAAACTGACAGTAAGGAAATCTACAGAAAGTCATTTAAATCCTTATACCTCTTAGTATAAATCTGAAATAGACAAAAATTTTATGACTTTATACAAGACTTCAAAATCACAGCAAATACTGATGATATGTTATTTTCGAGCACGCCACCCTTCCCCAGTGGAGCCCACACTGGACGACTACACAACTTAGGCAAAAATGAGGATGGGAAACAAAGGATCAATTCAAGTCAGGACAAAACCAACCCATATACTTGGAAAAGAAAAAAGGATGGCATATGGATTAAATGTTAAGTCACTATAGAAATCACTCAGTGTTAGATGGTGACGTCCAACTTGCCAAGACCAAGAGGTTCACCTGGAATGGACGTGAGAGGCCACCGTCCAGACTACAGCTGTGTCAGTCTGGGTGGGATTCTGAAGGATGGCAGAGGAGAGGACGGTCCCCTCCCCAGTAAGCACAGAAAGGAACTCCTCCTACCTTAGGACTACAGGGGAGGGGCCTCCTACCCTAGGACTGCTGAGTGGGGGCCTCCTACCCTCCCACCCTAGGACTGCAGAGAGGGGCCTCCCAGCCTAGGACTGCAGGGAGGGACCTCCCACCCTAGGACTACAGAGAGGGACCTCCCACCCTAGGACTGCAGGGAGGGACCTCCCACCCTAGGACTACAGAGAGGGACCTCTCACCCTAGGACTACAGAGAGGGACCTCCCACCCTAGGACTGCAGGGAGGGGCCTCCCACCCTCCCACCCTAGGACTGCAGGGAGGGGACCTCCCACCCTAGGACTGCAGGGAGGGGACCTCCCACCCTAGGACTGCAGGGAGGGGCCTCCCACCCTAGGACTACAGAGAATGAACCTCCCACCCTAGGACTGCAGGGAATGGACCTCCCAGCCTAGGACTGCAGGGAGGGGCCCTTCCTCAACTGGGTTCTGTAGCAGCTCTGACCTGCTAGAAAAAGGAATTTGGAGAAAGTGGGGGTTAAACTTTCCTTCCAGGGGAAACAAAGCAGTGCCCCCACTGATGGGAACATTCAGAAATACCAGGTGAAGGTGCTGTGGTCCTTACTCTAAATACACGGCAGAGTGAGCCCCACCAGGGCCTGTAGGAAAGGGGCCCGAGTGGGAGGGGCAGGCCTGTGGGGGCATTTCCACACTCCTGCTAGGACTGTCCAGCAGCTGAATAGAACTGCCAAAAGTGCCCTAAATTAAATTTTAGAAAAGCAAAAAGTATGTACACATGGCATTTATAGCATATATTATCAGTCAGATTCACACAAAAAGAAAACAAAATTATTTTCACGAATTTTATAACCACCAAGGCATAATAGCTTATGTAACATTAAACAATGGGAAAATCTTAAAATTGGATTCATCTGTTTGCTAAACTTTTTGTGTCATATACATTTAGAAACAAACTTCACTTAAGCACCCTTAGATTCCTGAGTTTGTCTCAGTCAGGAAGCATATACCAGGGCAGAGGGAGAGGAGGCTGCAGTGCCTTCTGGCACCAATGCTGTGCAGGGCTGGTCTCAGGTGTCACAACGTGATGTGGAGGTCCTCACAGTCACATGCAGACCATGTGTCCTCCCTCTCCAGGTGGGGACATTACCATCTTCCCAGCAACCACAGGCCATCAATGACGTTTTGCTGAATTACATAAAAAATGTAATAAATCTTTAGCATTTGAAGAAGGGTTTTAATCAGATCCCACAGGGGTCCCAGTGAGGCTGGAGAGAAGCAGATTCAAGCAGAGCGTTGGCAGCCATGGGTCCCGTGAAGGCCAGAGAAACAGACATGGGGCTTCTGAGGACCAGCACACCGGCCATGTCCAGGAGCAACCGAACATGACACCTTCCCCTGAAAATTAGCTGATGAGCCTAATACTGTGCCCTGCTGGAAAAATTGCTGCTTTCATGTGGGCAGCACTCCTATGGCACCTTCACACAGCAAGGTGGGATCCTCAGGGCAGCAGTGCCCCAGCTGGGGAGACAGCAGACTGGCCAGTGTGGGGCAGGGGCACCCGCCTGTACTCACCTCGTGCCTGACGTAGGACATGATAGACATTGCTTTTCACACGAGAAAACTCAATACCTGTGCTCTGCAGCTCAATACCTGTGAGCACCACGGCAGAGGTGCAGCATGCAGGGAAGGCCCCCAAAGGCTTCCTGGGCTGAAATCCCCACACGAGAGTCAGGACTTGGTGAGCTGGAACCTTACTTAGACAGCAGGGCTTTCTTCGACTGAAAAAGGGACCACACACTACCATCTGGTATAGAATAAGAAACTTTTGTGAGGTTTAAGTTTTTGAAACAAGACCTATTGACATGTAGTTACATTCTCATATCCTGAAACACTTCATGGGAAATGCCTAACATATTGATGTAGAAATCGGACACCACCAACACTCAGTGATCCATATGCAGGAAAGTGGGGCACAGTCCAGTCCCGGGCCATTGAGCATCCTGTGCACATTTGATTTAGGAATGCATCTTATGGTGGCAGCCAAACCAGTCTCCCATCAGGTTCAATTGGGCTATTGGTAAATAGGTTTGGGCGGGAGTAGGCGAGAGAGGGTAGCTTCGTTACCAGCGGGCTTCAGAAAGTTCCGGAGCTGCATGGTGGATGGAGGGCTGGCGACCCATGGCCTAAATGTGTCTTCTGTCCCTCACACCAGTTCACATTACTGGGCCAGCATTCCTGTCCGTCTGGCAGCTGGAGCAGAACGGGCCAGGAGTGCTGCTGGGAACCCTTTTCTCATTTGCCAAAAGGAAACTGATGTCATTTGTTTATTGTGAACTTTTTTTTATTCCTTCCACAAAATTTTATTGAGTACCATATTTGGCAACTGTCTGAGATGCATCATTGCCCAAAGCCTGCCCAAGAGCATGTTCCCATGGAGGACGGCAAGAACCAGCAAACTCCATAGGCAATCACGCTGTGTCAGAAGGTGGCTGCAGCTGTCGTCTTTTGTTTACTTGCTTCTTAGTTTTAAAGGTGAGAGGAGAACAAAGGTGCCAATGGTGGCCATGACCAGGGTGTCCTTTCAAGTGGCATCATCGGGGGCAGCTGGGAAGCCAGGGGCAGGGGGCAGGGAGAGTGCCAGCCCTCTCAGGGAAGCAGGCAGAGCTGGTTGGCTAAAGCAGAGCCAGAGAGACAGTGGCACCTGGGATGTGTCAGCAGCTTTTACCCAGGATCAGGGAGACTTTCAGGGTTTGGAGCCAAGAAGTGACATGGTCTGAGGCTTTTCTGAGTGGACCAGCCAGGTTACCTGCAGGAGTCCAGGACACATGGGTGACTCAGGCCACCAGCCATTATGACAGCCTTAGGAACTACATACGATGTACTTGACAGTGGAGCCCTCCGTGTTTTCTGAAGAGTGAGGTTCAGGGAATGAAAGAAAGGAAAAATCATCACCTGGGCAGGACTCGAGGCAGTGGGGGTTCTGGTCAGCCCCGGAGGGCACCACACTTTTTCTCCAAGTCTCATAGCCTGGGACTGGCTATAGAGGAAGCAGCTGGAGGCCAGGGCACTTCTCTGTGGGGGCCCCAGGTGCCAGCCCTGAGAGATATGTGGAGATGAGCCCTCTGCCAGCCAGCAGTGAGTGGGGACATTGGCAAGAAAGGAGCCTCCTTGTGACATTTGCAAGGTGTGTGGGCTTCTCATGGAGTGTCTAGAAGCTGGAGGCAGCTGTGAGGGGAGGACTGAGCTTGGTGCAGATATGGGCAGGGATGGGGCTGCACGTGGGCACTGGACGTGTGTGTGCTTTCTGTCATAAGAAAGTGACACCCCACCACCACAACCGAAATACAATATGGGAGATAAATTGAATTATTTTTGCTTTAAGAATACAAATGCAATGCATAAAAAAGTTAATGTGGGGAAACCTGTTCAAACTGAAGTAATGTTGCAAGCAACCTGTAATTTTAGGTGGCCAAACCTTTTTATCTCAGTCACAGCTTTTTGTGGACTGGTTAGTTTAGAAATTCCTGAGGCATGTCGAATGTGCTGAGGCATCCTAGGAACCCTGCTTTGTACGTTGTAGTGAAAACAACCATATCAAAAGCCAGTCTATGAAAAGAGAATGACCCTATGATATTTGGGCATGTGAATCCTCCCAGCTCTTCTGATTTACATTTTTTTTAGTTCAGTTTTGAAGGGTGTTTCATTTTCAGTAACCACCTGTATAAATAATTCATTCTCTTTGAATATGCTGGAAACATAGTGACTGGGGCAATTGACAGCTATGGAAGGAAGATGGACCTCTGTGAAGAGGTCATATTTCCTGTAAGGTTCTGTGTCTGAGAATTTTGTGTGATGATAAAGGAGAAGATCTCAATCAACATTTTTTTTTTGATGATCTCATAAAAATCTCAAAATAATGTCTCTTTTGTGTGGAGTAGAAATGAAGTTTTAAATGAAAAGTTTAGGAAACACAAAGCATTGTGCAGGAGGTAATTTAACCCAGTCCCCAGGTGGGTGGGAGCTCCCGGGGCGCGGCTGTGACCGACAGACAGGGGGGACCCGCCTCTCCTGTGTCACCCCGTGTCCTCGCCCACTTATGGACAGATGATAGTGTGGGTCCAGAAGTCTTCTCATTTGCTTTTAAACAAAATTCTCAGCATTTATAGAGACACAAAATGACAAAAGGCAGAGCAGTCATGTGCATGGCAGGTGGCCGGGCACTCAGGTCTCCAGGGCCCCTGTGGAGCTCAAAGAATCACACAGAAACAGTCAGAGATCAAAAGAAAGAGGAACCCAAAGCAACTGACCCAGGAGATATTTTTGAGCATTGTATGTATGCGTTTTGTGTACACTGTGCCTCCCATGTTGGTCATGGCCGCTGGCTGAGTAAGACACAGCCACACACACCCTAACACCATGCCACTCGGAGCTGTACAGCCTTTTGTTTCCAAGAATCTATACGTTTTTATATTGACTTTTGTCACAGCCAGTGTTTAGACTGTCCTTTGCCAAAGCAAATTAGAGCAATCCATAGAATTTATATGTTAAAATATTTAATGTTAATTATTTACTCCCCCCCAAAAAACACTCAGTTTGATAAAAACGAAGGCCTGTGGCACCTAGCATGTGACTGTTTTACTTGCTCTACTCTGTTATTCAGTTATTTTTAGAACACACAGTAGACTTAAATAAATAATCAGCCATCTGCAGCCACTGCTGGTCAGAAATGAGGGCCCCCAGGTGGGCAAGGGGCATGTGCAGCCCAACATACGCCCCTGCTTCAGGTGCGTGCACCTGCCCGTCCTCTTTGATTTGTCAGTAAAACAAGAAATTATTTAAAATGTAGAAAGGAAGTTTTAAACTATTGTTTCATTTTAAAAATTAAATAAATAAGTCTAAGATTTATCATTTCCTTGAAGAAGCAGCCAGTTTCTGCCTCTGCATCCTGAAAGCCTGCTGTCAGACTGACCTCACAGCTCCTGAAGTGTGGTCTCCTTTTTAGCCAGCAACAGGGAGTAAAAGTTTCCTGAGGCATCTGACCAGCTGCTGGACTTGAAGTGACTCAATTGCCCCCTTAGCAGAAGGCGAGTGGAGGTGGGCGTCTCAGGAGGGCTGCAGGGACAGGCCGGGCCCTTCTTTATCTGGTTACTTTGAGCTCAATCTGCTATCAGCTGAAATCAGAAAGAAACCAATTTTGACAGCATTAGTTTGTCTCCCTGTAGGAACGCCATTGCCAAGTTGCTGGCTGACACATGCTTTAGATTTAAGGGCTGTTCCTGCCGGACGGGCCGCACGGTCCTACCCCATAGAAAATGAGATACCATCAGATCCTGGAACCTGCAGAAAGAGTCACATTGAAGGTGAATTCAGAAAGAGCCCAAGAAAAGGAACTAGTATTTAGCTCAGCATCAGAATAGTCCAGACAACAGAAAATAAGCCCAAATAAAGTGTCCCAGAAGTGTAAAGGTTTTCCCTGCCACTGAACAAGTAGCTTCCTGTTTTTCTACCTTACCTTGCTTTCTTTTCTTGTTTTAACTATGTATATATGTCTAAAATGAGGACTACATTGGCATTTATATGTATTATAAGTACAATGTATATTTATACCTCCAATACTGTTTTGCAAATAGGTGTAATGTAATTTATGAATTCTATATAAATATTTTATTTTTTCCTGTAGCACCATAGCAGTTTTCCAGAACAATCTCTCTGCGGGGGACACTTGCCACAGCTGAAGCTCATGCCTCAAGCACACATCAGAGATGGTGACAGCAGCTGCATAGAGTGAGGTCTGTGGAGGCCACACGGACTGGGAGAGCTCAGTTTGCATTTCTCCAGAAGCTCTCTGCTTTCTCCATCATATCACTGCAATGGTCCATTTTGTGCTGGGCCAGCGGGATGGGGTGTGAACACAGGACCTGTGGGCATGAGGCAGTGGTGCTGGGTGCTGGGCACGGTCACTGGCACTGCAGGCAGCAGGGCCCTCTTCTCGCCTCTCATTTCTCTCTTTCCCCACCACCTCAGACTCAGGGGTGGTAAGACGCACTCAACCCTCTGGTGTTTGTCTCTCCAAAGAGCCATTTCTGCTTTCAAAAATAGGACCGAGGCGGGCGTTGGTTCCCAGAAAACGCTGTCTTGGACATCTTCCCAGCACAGAGCATTTCCTCCTCGTAGTCCCTGGAGATTTTCTGGCCACGGGAGCTTCCAGGAAGGCTGACCCTATGCCTAACGAGAGTAGGTGTGGAATTTGAGCTTGACCAGGGTGTCAACTGCCTGGAATTTCTTATCAATCCCCACCCCAAAATCACCAAACTCCTTCCCTCTTGGCATGGAAATCACCAATGATTCGTGCTGGATTTGTGTGATAAACAGCAAATGGGAGGCACCTGTTAAAGGCTGAGTTGTTCGGGTAAAAAAGCTATAGAAGTGCACGTTGTTTTAAACCAGCTTTTGATGTGGCCAGTAGCAGAGGGCCTTGAAAATCCTCAAAAGGGCAAAGATGAACTTGGAACCCACAGTGGGCATGAAGGACTTGGCTGAGTGCAGCTCAGAGGGCTGGCGATGCGGCCACTGCCCACTCATGTGGGCAGGGAGCACTTGCCTGGGCCAGCCCTGTGCTGGGAAGGAAATGGCAGCTACAGGGGAGGGAATATTATGGTGACACAGGGATGGGACAGGAGCTAGCCAGGGCAGGGCCTTAGAGGAGCATAGCTCACCTGAGTGAATGTGACCCAGCCCAGCAGCGGCCCAGCCTCCAGCGGGGCCTGCATGGCTGGTGCCCTTTGACTGGCTGGAGGACCCCTGCTCTCCAGAGCCCACCACGTGCAGTGGGTTCCCACAGCTCCCACAGCCGCCTGCAGGGAGCATCTGAAGCCTCCCCTGAGCACCAGGCTCCAGCGTTTCATGGCGTAGACATCCTGTAATGTGTGCCCGGTGGCAGCACCGCCCTTCACCAGGACCGCAGAGCCCGCATGGTTCCCTGAGAGGGCTGCAGCTGTTTAGAGTCCCTCCCAGGCACATCCCCATCATTTATTTCCCTGAAAGCCTCAGCTATTACTGGGGGGGGTGGTAGACCTGGAGCACCAAAAGGGAGCTGTCACTCAGAATCCAGATAATTTAGCAAGTCATAAAGTTTAATATTCACTGTGCATTTTGTTGGCTGCTGTGCTAGGAATGGTGACTTTTATGAAACACCAGTAAAAGGGCACTATCAAACCATTGCAGATAAACCAGGTGGGATAGAAGGTGGTATTAGTGGGTCTTCCTGGGGTCTCTCCAGCTCCAGGTCACAGGAGAGGTTCAAGGGCAATAATGAAGCTTCTGTCCAGTTTATCAGGCTGCCTCTGCACTAGGACAGAGCTGCTGGCTGGGCATGTGTGGACATCCAGAGAAGAGGCCCGTTGGGGCAGAGACACAGAACGAGGTGGTTTCCTCCCGTGGCAGGAGGACGGGCGTGGCTGTGCAGTGCGCTGGTGAGCAAGTGGCTGAGACAGTGCCTCCAAAGAATCTGGCAGACTACACAAAGTCCTTTCTATAATCAATTTCCATCTCTGTGTGTATCTTTAGAATAAGCCCTAAAGGAATTGTCCATGTTTTTCCAGTTGGTAATGGGGGCAGGTGATGTGAGGGACAATCACCTGGCCTTCCTGCTTATTACGTCTCGCTGCATAATAAGCATGTCAATTCCTGTAACTTCTTCCCATTAAAAAAAAATCAGAATATTACATTGACTCATGATGGTAATTTTTTATGATAAAAATATTTAGTTGAAAATAAAATTGTTCATTATAAACAAGAATGTTATGATCTGAAAACACCACCTGAAGAATTAGAGAGAAAAGAACTTTTAAAACTTGCTTATCTATGGTGACAGATATCATGAAAATTAGGCACAAACTTTGTTTTTGTTTTGTTTTGGTTTTTTGCTCACCAGCTTTTGTCAGTGTTTGTTATTCAATGTGTGGCCCAAGACAACTTTTTTTTCTTCCAGTGTGGCCTGGGGAAGCTGAAAGGTTGGGCGCTCCTGGTGGGGGGTCAGGTAGGGTCTATGTCATTCTTTTGCCTTTGGATTTTCAGTCGTTCTCCAGGTACCATTTACTGCTCCCCTCTGCAACCTATGTTTCCCTTTAGGAAGTTAGTTGAACACATATGTTTGGAACTATTTCTGGGTTATCTACTGTCTTGTTAGTCTATGTTTCTGTTTTCATGAGACATACCGTTTTGACTACTGTAGCTTTGTAATATAATTGTAAATCAGAAAGCATGGTACCCAACTTTCTTTTTCTTCTTAGATCCTTTTTGTCTAGTGTTAGTGGAGCCGCTTCAGCTCTCTCAGTGAATGTTCTCACATGTTTCTTTTTCCATTGTTTTAATTACAACCTGGTTGGGTCTTTGTAGACAAGATATAGTGTGACTATTTTAAAATCTATTCTGAAAGTCTCTGCCTTTGTCTTGGACAATATTTGGTGACTAATGATGAAGGTTTTGTGTCTGTTGTTTTGCTGTTTGTTTTCTATTTCTTATCTTTTTTGTTACTTGGGTCCTTCATGACTCCTTCTTGCAGGTTAAGTAGATATTACCTAGTATACCATTTTAATTCTCTTATTTTTTCTTTTACTATATTTAAAAAATTATTTTCTCAGTAATTTCCCTGGGTGTTATAATTAACATATTAACTAAGATAACATGGTTTGGATAAATATCAACTCAGTTTCAATAGCACTGTTCCAATAACAGTTTCATGCCCTCCTTTCTGCTATCATTACCACCCAAATACCATCTATATGCATTATAAACCCGTCAGCATAGTCCTGTAATTACTGCTAGGTAATTACCTTTTGTTTTAGAAGAGTGCTGTGCACCTCTGGGAGCTCCTCACCCCCGGCAGGCACTCACTGCCACCTGCCCTTCCTCCTCAGCCCAAACATCTCTCCCTGACATTTATGGTAAGGTAGGTTTGGTAGCAACAGTTTTGTTTTGAGAATTATTTACTTATTCTTCATTTCTTAAGGACTGTTGTGCAGGACACAGAATTCCTCACATTTCATTTTTAGGGCATTAAACATGCTCCCCACTGCCTCCTCGTGCCCGCGTGTCTCAGGAGACATCGGCTGTCAGTCTTGCTGGTGAATATGGACACCTTGCATGTGGTAGGCCCATCTCACCCGTGTACTCAGCATTCTGTTCCTTCTGGTTTCACACCGTGATGTGTTATGGGTGGAATGCTTTCAGTACAGATGACTGCAAATTCACTGAGATTATCAGATGTGCAATTAATTTTTTACTTCAAATTTTGGAAGTTTTTGGTCATTATTTGTTTAACTATTCTGTCTGATCCTTTCTCTCTTTCCCTGCCTAGTGGGACACATAGGGGCAAGACCTTGCCTCAAGTGCCCTAACTCATCCTGATCGTGTCTATACTGAACTTAAATGTGTGTGTACTTCCCAAATCCATGTTTTAAAGTCCCAATCTCAATGCAATGGTACTTGGAGGTGAGACCTTAGAGGTCGTTAGGTCATGAGAGTGGAGCCCCGGCAAATGAGATCAACACAAGCCACTGCAGGAGCAAGGGACACAGCACACGGGCCTGCCTGGGAGCAGGATGGCTTCTGCAGACCCTGGGTCTGCTGGTAACCTTGAACAGGTTCAGCCTCCAGAACTGTGAGAAATACATTATTGTTTGAAAGCTACTCAGTTTATGGTATTTAGAGCATCCCAAATGAACTGAGACAAATTTGGAACTAAGTGTTAATACTGCTATAAAAGTACCTAAAAAACACTTTCACTAGTATCTGTTGGTGAATGAAACTCAATCTCCAGGATGTTCTTCAGTAAACACACATAGAAAGAATTCCCCGAGTTCCTGGGTGTTTAAAATTTGAAGAAAAAATGTGTCTGTGGAACTGAATGATGGGTAGAGGCTAGAAAGGTTTTTAGGTGGCTCAGTGCCTGTGGCTCAA
>CAUYQV010133121.1:0-37067 GCA_963574575.1 Galagoides demidoff | reverse complement strand
CTTTCAGAAGCTCCTTGCCCAGATTTTTGAGTCTGTGACAGATTTTTTTCCTTAGTTCTTTTTTATCATACTTCTATTTTGGTTAGGAAATCTTCATGTTATCCAATAAACCAACATGTAAAGTGAACCTGTTTCCCAGCTGTAAGCCTTCTCATACCTAAACCTGTGCAGCACATGGCCTGCAGACAGATCGTCATTGTGTGTTACTGGGACTGCCCCTGGCTGCCCTGGTGTGGAAGGCTTTGAATCAGAATCTTTGTGGAAAATGCTATAAGGAGAGACTTAAATGACGGGCCATTTCCTCCCTGTGTCAGCACCCAGTATTTGGAGGTATTTTCCTCATTATAAACAGGAAATAATTGATGCTAGGATTTGGCTCTCTTACTGACAAAGGAAGAACTTCACTATTTTGAAAATATCCTCCCTCTATACGGGTAGCTACCAGTGTACTAGAATTGATCTCCTTATGGAGAAGTTATGTGTTAATTAAAAATACACATGTACATACATGTATATACATAGACACATTCATATTTATGTGTCGTGTATGTGTATAGTCTCTTAGAAAAAGAACTGCGTGCCGGTCACATACACCAGAACTGGTGGGTTTGAATCCAGCCCGGGCCTGCCAAACAACGATGACAGCTACAACCAAAAAATACCTGGGCATTGAGCTACTTGGGAGGCTAAGGCGAGAGAATCACTTAAGCCCAAGAGTTTGAGGTTGCTGTGGGCTGTGATGACACTCTACCCAGGATGACAGCATGTGACTCTGTCTCAAAAAAAAAAAAAAGAGAAAGAAATTTAGAATTTCTCGGTATTTTTAAGCCTCTTACTTCATATACAAATTACCTGTTTTTAAGCACCATCTTTATTTTCAGTTTAATGACAGAATGGCGTTTTTCTCGAGGAGTACAAGAGCAGACCAAAGCTTTCCTTGATGGTTTTAATGAAGTCGTTCCTCTTCAATGGCTACAGTACTTTGATGAAAAAGAATTGGAGGTTAGGTGTTTTATTATGCCGTTGTGGGGAATATTAACGGGGGTGGGGGGCTCTGTGCTTTAATGGAACAATGTTTGTACATATTTTAAATCATGTAACTACCTTTGATCCGTCCAGTTGGTGTGGTGGTATTAATCCTAGCCTTAGGTGAGGGTTTTGATTATGTTGTCTCATAACGTCATGAGCACAAAATCATTAATCAGTGACTCCTGTTTTGTGAAGAGAGATTGCAACATTATTTATAAAGATGAGAACGTTCCAAAATCTCAAGTCCTGAGTTCTTTGGCATCTTAACTTTATTTAGACTGTTTGAAGTGTATCAGGAATTCTGTGTATGTGTGTGTGTGTGTGTGTGTGTGTGTGACAAAGAGAGAAAGTACAACATGACATAAAATTTACCATTTTAACACATTGACTGCCACCCCCCCCCAAAAAACAAACTTTTTCCTTGAGGCCATGGTGTTTTATTATAAAAATAGAATAAAAACTTCAAAAACAAAATGATCCTACCTGAGTTAATGAGAAGGTTCTCAGGCTGGGTGCGGTGGCTCACACCTATAATTCCAGTATCCTGGGAGGCCAAGGTGGGTGGATTGCCTGAGCTCACGGGTTCCGGACCAGATGGAGCAAAAGTGAGACCTTGTCTCTACTAAAAATAGGAAAAAACCAAACAACTGAGGCAAGAGAATCTCTTAACCCCAGGAGTTGAGTTGGAGGTTGCTGTGATAGCCAGGACCACAGCTTGAGATTCTGTCTCAAAAAAAAAAAAGGCTTGTTGCCTGTAACTTGGTGTCTAGGGCGCCAGCCACATACACTGGAACTGGCGGGTTTAAACCCAGCCCAGGTCTGCCAAAGAACAATGACAACTACAACCAAAAAATAGCTGGGCATTGTGGCATGTCCCTGTAGTCTCAGCTGCTAGGAAGGCTGAGGCAAGAGAATCACTTGAGCCCAAGAGTTTGAGGTTGCTGTGAGCTGTGATGGGATGGCACTCTACCGAGGGTGATGTAGTGAGACTGTGTCTCCAAAAAAAAAAAAAAAAACATAAAGAATAGTCACTGTAAAGGTTGTTTTCGGTTTGAGTTCAATAAACATTGACAATAAAGCATCAAAGAGTTATTTATGCCAAGTTACCACAAATATTGTTAGATTTGCTTACTGTAATCATTATTTGCCCTACACATAGCTGTTCACATAATTATGCCATGCACATAACTGCATTAGAAAATTTCAGTCAAAAAGAGTATTAATGAGTTGTAGTGGGATAATAATGTTGAAGAAAAAAATAATCATAGGTTGGTAGTAAAATAAAGTTTTCTGTTGTTATTTCTTAAAAAAAAAAAAGAAAAGAAAATTTCAGTCATGTGATTATTCCCATCGCTAAATTTTTCCTGTGGCCTGGTTCTGTGCTCACTTCCCAGGTTATGCTGTGTGGCATGCAGGAGGTCGACCTGGCCGATTGGCAGAGAAACACTGTTTATCGACACTATACAAGAAACAGCAAGCAAATCATTTGGTTTTGGCAGGTATTTGCTTTGATCTTTTTGAAATAAATATTCAAAGAAAATATTTTCTGATGAAATGGTTTAAAATGATTAATAGTTTATTTTTTTAATTGAAATTGCTTTCGGGTATGGTTTTTAGTCTTCCGGTTACATAGCTGAAGTGAATAGTGTGAATACTTATTGAGAGTATTTTCCATTGCTTCTTCAACTGTCTTTGTAATAAAGAATGGCAGAGTCCTATTTAAATAATAGTTTAATGGGAATATCAAAGTAGTCTGTAGGTTTCACTTAATTCTTGAAGTAAATAAGGAAGTATGTTTGTAATGAGAAATTGAGTACAGATACTTAAATGCCTCTGAAGGTGATAATAGACTCAGGAATTAGAGTAATTTTGGAAGAATGACTTTGTTATAGATTTATTTATGTGTGTGTGTATGTGTGTTTTGGCTTAGACTGTAATAGGATTGGCTCTGGAATCTTAAGTGGACCATGCTAATTTTGAAGCACATTTTATTTTAATAGATTTTTGTTTTGTGTGCTTATTTGAGAATTTAAAGCCTCTAGACCAGGGATTTTCTTCATATAAATATGCTACTAGTTGAGTCTCATTTGAGTAGCTTGATTACTGGATTTTTGGTTTACTTCTGCTTAATTGTTTCACTACCGGCTGAAAAGTAATCGTGGGTTTTGTATTACTATAGTAAGAGTCTCCAAAAGTTGCATGTTTTCATAAAGATATGTGTCATGAGTTTATTAATATTTTAAAGAATTGTAGATACTTCTAAAATTCTGTCTTAAAATATACTTCAAAATGTGTAAAATGTCACATATCAAATTACTTAATGCAACATTTTGGTGAACCAATAGAGAAACGAAACAAACTAAATGTCTATGAGGAGAAGGCCGAGTAAATAAACCACAGCACATCTGTTTTATAATTCTACACCTTGTAGTGATTCTTCTTCTTTCCCTTTTTATATGCAATTTAAAAATATTAGAGAATAATAATGTTTCAATACAATATTAAGGGGGAAAGGAAGATGATATGCAACATGTATATGTGATGCTGTTTGGTTAAAAGGAGAATTTATGTTCTAGACAGAAGTGTGTGCTAGTATTTGAATATATCATCTCTGAAAAGGCAGAGAAAAACTGGCAGTAGCTCCAAAGGGGAAGGGGGCTGAGCAGTTGGAGGGAAAGGTGGGAAGCTGCTTTTCATGCTGCACCCTGTTTACTGTCCTCTGAATTCTGTGCTATTACCTCTTATAAATACATAGACAAATAGGAAGAATACATCCATTTTCAAGCTTAAAGAATCGGGGTTCCATTCCATACAGTATATGGACAGAAGTCTGTCCTCTTCCCCCCTATGCTTTACTGCTGTCATTACATGTGGCATTTCCCGACTTTCTGTTTGGATATTTTTATCTACACAGCTAAGGCATTGATGCTCAGAGTTATACAAATCCAAATGAAGACTTGTGTTTTCTGAATTGGGTTTGTTTTTAGGGAAAGTAATGAGACCAGGTACTAAGCTCTATTTCTTGTGATTTGGTGAAATATACACATGTGCCTTGACATAACTCTTCACTGAAACATTTTGGTCATGATTAGCACAGCATTTTTTATCTTATCCTTAACTACAGTTTATTCCTTATTTTCAAGACACATTTCTGGACTCAGTCTGCTCCCTAAGTTCCTTGCTTTCTGTGAAACCAGTCTTTTAAGCATTGGGAAAATGGTGTTTAATAAGAGAAAATGCCACCAAGAGGGGCAAGTAGGGAGGTGTTCATCATTTGTTTAAATGGGAGGCATAGGTGACTCAGAGAAGAATAACAGTGGTTTAGAACTCAGCCAGATCTCAGTATAAATGTTAGATTTGCCACTTCTTAGCAGTTTGAGAAGGACCAGTTCCTGAACTTTCGTAGGTGTACGGTGGGGATGCTCATGTTCACTCTGTCACAGAATTGTTGTGTAGACTAAAAGCATTTGGCAGGACCCTTAATAGGTGATAGCTGTTATGTTATAACCCATCTTCTGTATCTGTTCCTGCTATGTTCTTACACTAGTGACTTTACCTTCCTAAGATTCTCTCATTTATTTACTGTCTGTCAAGTGTGTGTGTAATAATAGTGACCAACTCATCATGTTATTATGAGGATTAACCGAAGTAAGATTTATAATGTACTTAGTATAGTGCCTTGGCTTAGTAAATGATAAATATTACAGCTGTATTTTATCACGTTTTGAACCAGTTTCAGTGTTCAATATTAATTTAAGTGTCTGCTATTTTTTCATTATTGAAGATAATTTAGCATTTATTTTCATTAAAGTACATTTATTTGATTTTGTTGCACAGTTTGTGAAAGAGACAGACAATGAAGTAAGAATGCGACTGTTACAGTTTGTCACTGGAACCTGTCGTTTACCTCTGGGAGGATTTGCTGAGCTCATGGGTAAATGTAGTTTCATTACAGTTTGTTTCTTGGTTTTTTTTTTTTTTTTCATTATAGTTTGTTTATTTGTTTTTGTAGATAGTAAACAGACTTGAATCTAAGGATTTTTTTTCATTATAGGTTTTTTTCATTATAGTTTGTTTCTTTGTTTTCAGTAGATAACAGTGGCCTTTAGACATAGAACAGATTTGAATCTAAGGATTATTCTGTGTTCTCTGTTGGGCTTCTCTTCCAGAATAAAGAAAAGTAAATGGTTATTATCAAAGGCATTTGTAAGACAAAAATAAAAGTCTCCTCATAGTGCCTAAATGGCTTTTATTTTGTTCTCTAAGGTGATTGTGAAAGGAGCAAGATTCTGCAGAAATCATTTTCTTTCCACCAATGTGATTCTTATTGCTAAATCTCTGTAGCAATCAGAATCTTATCTGGACAGGAGCAATTTACATCGTGAATTTCTTCTTTCGTATATTTTTTGTCATGTATATGGCTATGTGACGTGTTCTGTTATTTAACTAGTTGTCAAAACCAAAAATTTAATAGACCAGATAAATTTTGTTTTATTTTCCTGGTTTAGGAAGTAATGGGCCTCAAAAGTTTTGCATTGAAAAAGTTGGCAAAGACACCTGGTTACCAAGAAGCCATACATGGTAAGTTTAAGAATCTTAAAGAGGAAGGTGAAAGCTACAGAGAATTGTTTTTTTGAGTTTTTTTAAACATACAAGATTCAGTATAACTGCTTATTCATTACTCTAGTCAGAATTTCAGAAGACTGATCAATACAACATTCTTTGGAAATTATAGAATGATTTCTTACTATTTAATAGAAATATTTGAGAAATGTATCCATTACATATAGAGTAAGATTTAAGTGCGAGGTATAACTGACAATAGATAAACAAAGAATTATTTGCAAATTCTAGAAAGTCCTTTGAAGGGAAATAACAAAGTGCTGTAACAGAGGACAACTGGAGAAAACTGCTCTGGATTTGATTGGTCAGGGAGATTTCTGGGAAGGGCTATTTTGGAGTTTGACAAGGGAAGAGGATTCATGAACAGAAATGCTAAAGGAAAGAAAGACCCTGAAATGAGTCATTTTTCAAGGAAATAAAAAGATGATTGGTGTGACTGGAACTTGGTAAATCAGGAGATTGAAAGATGAAAAACTTTGGAAACAGAGACAGACATTAAATTATATAGAGACTTACAGGCTAATATAATGAATTGGGATTTCAGTCTAAGAAAGTTAGACCATTTTGAAGAGTTTTAAATAGCAAGTAATAGAATCTAAGAAAAATCCCTCTGGGAACAGTACAGAGAAGGAATTGGATGCAAGGGTAAATGCAGGAGATTAGGTACAAAATGGTTATAGTTAATGTAGAACAAAAATGATAGCTTAGAGAGAAGTGGTGGTTCTTTCAGAAGGCCAAAAATTATTTTCATGCTAAGCTGTTATTTGTCTTTTTATAGTTTTGACATTTATACTTATGGTACACAAACAATGGTGGGTGAAAGGGCTGGTGGCATAGCACAAATTAAGGCAGGAGCACCCAACTCGTACCTCTGTATTCTTCAACACCACACACTTGCAGTTTAATGGAAAAAAAAAATTGTTGAAGTTAGTTTTCTATGAAGTAGTAAAAACTATTACCTTTATTAAATTTTGATGCTTGGGTACATGTCTTTTATAACATTTGTACTACAAATATGAAGGCTGCATGAGCACTTCTGCAAACCAAATGGTTTTCTAGAGGAAAAGCTCTTGGGCAGTTTGTTTGAATTAGAAGCTGAACTGTCTTTTTATTTATTTATTTTTAATAGAACCCTTTTTTTACTTCAAAGAATAACTAACAAACTATGTTTGTTCAGACTTGGGTATTTGGCAGACATTTTCTTGAAAAGTAATGAAGTGAGCCTGACAGTTCAAGAAAAACAACTGACATTTGTTGGCAATGATAGAAGTGGAGGTTGCAAGCAAATACTATAATTTTGGAAAATTTGTACATATCACCATGAACTTGACAGCTTCTCAAACTTTACTGATGAGATTAGCAGAGTTATTAACAAATGCAATCTCTTTTTATTACATAATTAAATGTGTCAACATTTAGAAAATCTTTATCACTTTGTGAGCTAGTGGTTTCAAATGACCAATGAACGCATGATGTTACAAAATCACACATGGTAGTGGATCCATTCAAAGTGCAGGAGACCAGTGGATTTTATGTAATAAAGCACAAAATGTTCTTTGGTAAGATTTGAGCGCCTACATGTGCATTATCTTTTCAAATTCGGTACAGTCTCAAAGAATAATATCCACATTTATTTGAAAAGATAATTGGAATACATCTTCATTTCTAATAACTATTTATCTGTGTGGGGCAGATTTCATATACTTTAACCAAAACTATGTAGTGCAACAGATTAACATATGAGCAGGTATCAGAATCCAGATGTCTTTTATTAAGCCAGATGTTAAAAAGATTTGTGAAACTACAAAACAAGATCATTCTTGCCATTATTTGGGGGGGAGTCATTTTTTTCCTTTAAAATATGTTTATACCAAAATAGATTAATATTTTAAAAGTTTCTGTTTTAACTACTAACACAGTAAACATCAATAGATATAATTCACTTAAGCTTTTTGGAGTTCTCATATTTTTGAGAGTGAAAAGGTCCTGAGACCAAGGAAATTTAAGACCTCTGGCCTACGTTAAAGTAGTAAATGTGACACAGAGCAAGTGAGATTGTTGAGACAGGAGAGAAAGATAGATTTTAAATTTTATGAAGGGAATATAGTTGTGAACTGTTGACTTTTGTTTTCTTAAATCACTGGCTAAGAGTGAAGAAAGGAAAATCTTTTGAGGAGAAATAAAATTGGCAGAGTTGTTAAAAGAAAGCATTTATTACAGAAATGCAGTTAAGAATGCTGGACAATACTTAGGTTGCTTATTTGGATTTGTTAGTTCATTTGAAATGACAACAGTCTCCTGAATGCATGATTTTCCTGCTAGCAAGTTTCAGTTATTAAGGTACAAGGAATAAGAAAGCAGAAGATTGAGGCAGGATTTGAGTTTAGATTAGTTCAAAAGAGAGAATTTTGGAATTTAAAAGCATTTGCAATTACCTTTATAAATGCAAATACAATATGATATAAAATGATGGACAGTGATTATAATTATGGACTGTGGCAAAAGAAAAAAGTGAGGGAAGGAAGAAGCATGGGACAGGATAGGATGATGAGGAAGTGATAGGTTTAGTTTGCATTTTAATTGCATTTAATTAAGTGATAGGTTTAGTTTGTATTTAATTGAATACATTGGATGATGTCAAGAAATAGGATTTTTAAATTAGAAATTTCTTTTACTGATAATGAGAAGGTCCAAGGTATGTACTGAGGTCAGTAACGGAAGAGAGAAAAGGAAGAGATCACTAAAGGCGAGAAGGGCAAGGAGTAGAGAAGCCATCAGATTGCACGTCGTCGTCCATGTGAATGAGGAGGACTGTGATCCAGGTGCCATGACTGAAGCATGACCAAGAGGTCAGCAGATAAAAGCAAAAAGTTCAGAAAGGTTACAGAGCTGGACAGTGTGGCTCAGATAAGGAAAGCATTATTGATTGGTCATGGGGAAATGATGTGTTTCAGACTTGCAGGATTCAGTTAGAGAAGAGTTATTAAGCTTGCAGAGAGGCTCGGCGCCTGTGGCTCAAATGGCTAAGGCGCCAGCCACATACACCTAGGGTGGCAGGTTCGAATCCCCAGCCCGGGCCTGGCTGCAACCAAAAAATGGCCAGGCGTTGTGGCGGGCACCTGTAGTCCCAGCTACTTGGGAGGCTGAGGCAGGAAACTCCCTTGAGCCCGGGAGCTGGAGGTTGCTGTGAGCTGTGAAGCCATAGCACTCTACCCAGGGGGGACAGCTTGAGGCTCCATCTCAAAAAAAAAAAAAAGTTTGCAGAGACTGTTCATCATGAAATAGAAATTCAAAACAATGGATTGTAAAGATTTGAAATGGAGGGTGTGGTTGGTAATTTAATTCAGATTGGGGGACATACAGGTCAGTATTAGGATGAGCATTTGGAGGAAAAGAGATAATCCAGGAAGACTTGCATTTTCAGCAGTAAGTAAACAGTGATATTATCAGGGATGGGATTACTTTTGATGATACCCAGAGGAAGAGAAGGCACAGGATCCTACTATTGTCTCCAGTAGTGAGGTGATTGCTTTTAGCCTTCCTTCTTTCTGGCTATATGCAGTGGTGTATAGCAAGCCAAAGGGTGCTGTTCCTCAGATGACATGGGAAATGTAGGGGTCGGTCTCTTCCCTTTTTATGGCTAAGAAAGTAGAAGTAATTTGATTGGAGATCAATTTAATTGGATAAGAGATGATGGGGAAATGTACACACCAGGCTATAGTAGCTATAGAAATGATCGGGAGGGGAAATGAGAGAGTTTTGGTAGATAGAATAGCAGAATTTGGCAAAGGCTATTATGTGAAAGATGTAGAACTAGAAAGGGAATAGTTGTCTATATTGAAAAATAAAAATTTTTCCTGACCTGCTTCACTGTCAAGACTACCTTGAAGTAGTTAAGTAAAGGAGAGGGTTATACATCATCTACTCAATTGCTACCATTGATATATTGAACTTATTATAGAATACAAGGAGAAGCACATGGTCTGAGAACAATGCTGTTTTAATTAGCTGCCTTGTTTCAAAGGTTCTTGGATTTCAGGTTTCCTGACTTGTATATGGGGGAAGTGGTGGAATGCTAGGAGCACCTGAATCATCTGAGGAAAACTTCCCCATGAGGAAATTAAAGTACAGAAAGGTTCTGAATGGCTCAGAGCTAGTTCACTTGTCACTGATAGAGTGGGGGCCAATCCAGCTATTCAGTCGATTCTCACAAAATGAAATTTTATTCCACCTTTGTAAATTGAAAGACGAAATACATTATTATTTTAAGCATTTTTCAGGTTCTCATCAGTTAATTGCAGAGGAAATGTTTGAATCTTGCAGGATTGAAAAGATCATTTTGGAAGATTATACATATAGTCAGGTTATTTGAAAAGACAAAAGTATATTTTTGTTCATTGACTTTCTAACTCAGGATATAAGTTCCCTAAGGATAGGGACTCTAGTTTTTCATCAGAGTATCACCAGTAAAAGACTAATTGATGGATGAATGAAGAAGTGATTAAAAGAAATGAGAGAAATGGACTTTTAACCCAAGATAAGTTAGGAAGACTCATGACGCATGTAGTACAGGAATAGTATAGAAAAGAAAAAAACCAACAATTTTTAAAAAAATTCTACTCTTTATTCATATTACTATAATTATTGTTTGTAATTTCTTTTATTGTATGGGAAATGTTGAAATATTTTTAATGTGTAGCTCTTAAATTTGAATAGATTGCTCTAAGAAATTTAGAAACGATTATATATTAGGTAGTAAATTGTTTAGAATTCTGGCATTATTTTTACATATGTATACATATATCCATTCAGCTTTTTAATGTGCTTCTAAAAATAATTGTACTAGAAAACTTTTCTGAGTTTCTTGTAATGAAACCATCTGATTGTGCTTTTTGTTTTTTCAGTTTTAATCGCTTGGATCTACCACCATATAAGAGTTATGAACAACTAAAGGAAAAACTTCTTTTTGCAATAGAAGAAACAGAGGGATTTGGACAAGAATGAACATGTGGCTTCTTATTTTGGAGGAGCTCTTGCGTTTAAATACCCCAGCCAAGAAAAATTGCACAGATAGTGTATATAAGCTGTTCATTCTGTACAGTGAATTTTCTGAACCTCTCAAAGTATAAATGTTTTTCGTTCTTCCACAGAAATATGCAAAACAATTCATCCTTTTCTACTTTATTTATTGTTCCCTTGAAATGACTGACCAGGAAAAAGATCATCCTTAAATTTTGAAGCAAGCAAGAGACTTTATTGAAAATAAGAAGTATATATCTATATAAGCATATATGATAGTGGCTCTAGTTTTATAGAGCTCCAAGTGTATTAAACATGACAGCCATTCATTCAAAAAGATCTGGATTTGCTTTACCTTGTTTGTATTATCCAGGGGAAAAAGTGCGACTTGCTCCGTGGTCTTCTCCCTTATTAACATCTCCTAAGGGGTGTCTAGCTGCATGGCTGTTCAGGAAGGTATTAAGGGCTTAGGCCAAATCTTACTTTGACTATGTTTCCCAAAAATGCTGCTGGCTTTTCTGAAGACAGGTGCTTAAACCTGTCAATTTGTTTTAAATAAATACAATAGTTGAAAAGATTTTCCCTCTTTGCTACATTAGTAATACAAAATAATGAATGAAACCATAACTTACATGAAAATCATATACTAGATCCAGTACCATTTAGTTTGTTATAGAGATTGGGAAGATTTCATTGAGCAGCACAGAGGTTTGTTTACATGTTACTTTGGGATACTAGGTATTTGTGGAATTAAAAAGAATCAGGTACTTCTATACTTTTGTTTTTAAATCTGTGATGGTCTTCAAATTTAATTTATAATAAATTGATGCAGTTTGATACTTAGCAACATATAACAGGTAATGAGAACTTTGCTGCTTTTGTGTCCAAGGATTTGGTTTTATAATACCAGATGGATTCAAGAGTTAGATAAGTGAACACTCAAAACAAGTAGGAGACTAATGATTTTCTATTGGTGTTTGAATACCTTATTCCTCTTAAATTCATGACAGTTCTATGTATCTGAATTAAATAAGTATATAAAAAATCTTTTGGCTCCCCCCCTTTTTACATAGATCAAGCTACTTTTCTCCTAAGTAACACTTTTTACTTGTTTTTCACTATAAGGCATTTAATGAACTACAAAGATGTTTAACAAATTAAAATCTGGTGTGAATATGCTAATTTTAACAAACTGGGCTTCCAGTTAATACAAAAATTTAAATGTCCATTTGTATCATCCTTTCAATATTTGCTGTAAATTTCATTTGCTCAACATTTTTTTGATGGAATTGACTTCTTATAATTTCACTGCTAAATCCATACAGAAAATACTAGTATATAATTTAACTTCCACGAATAGTGGGTTTTGTTTTGCATTTTCATTTAAATTTCATAGTAAAGATGAAAGAAAGGCAGTGATTCACTTGGTTCACTTTTTTCCCCTATCCTAATCACAGAAACTCTGATTTTCAAGTCTAAAGAATTAAAAAAAAAAAAATTCTAATGTGTGTGGCAGGTTATACAATAAATGCTGACCAGTCTTTAGAAAGGATTGCTTAAATTATACCAGAATTAGACATACACTGCTGCATGAATGTTGCTGACAAACGTTACTAAGTGAAGGTTGTGTGAAGAATACCACTTAGAAGATTTGACTGAAGGCGGCGGCTTTCACGTGGGGTTTCAGGATGCCGGTCCACCCCTCCTCACTTCAAGTAAGAAATTATGTACTAGTGAGGTTACACAGAATTTACAAAAAGACCAGTTTGGAGAACTCATCAGGGTTGTCCATGTCTCATACTAGCCAGACCTCACCTCATACTTTCTCTCTCCCCTTCCTATCTCCTTTTCTGCTGGACTAACCACAAAGAAATTACAAATGCAAGACTCACTGCGCCTCTACAGTGAGACAAACAGGGAGGCTCTGAGAGAAGTTCAGGTTGCTACTTCATTTTGGTGACACTGCACCAATACCTCCAGTAAACAGAGCCCAGGAAATAGATCAGACCCCTAACACAGTTCTACCAGTCAGATCAGTTTAGTTGTCTGTTACCTGGGAGGAACCTCTAAGCCAGGGGTCCTCAAACTTTTTAAAGAGGGGGCTAGTTCACTGTCCCGCAGACTGTTGGGGGGCTGGACTGTGGGCCCCAGGATGAGTCGGCTGCTAAGCAGGACAGGCAGCGGTGGCAAAAACACCCGACAGCTGGATAAATGTCCTAGGTGGGCCGCAGTTTGAGGACGCCTGCTCTAAGCAGTTTAAAGTGAAAAGGTTAAAACTTTTTCACCTGCTGACTTCAATTAACAGCCAACCTTCCTATCCTGAAGAACTAGATAGAATGGTATGTGGCAACTATATTGCCAGACAACTTTATTTCTGCTAAAACTTCAGGCCAAGTGGCGTGGCTCATGTCTATCTATAATCCCAGCCCTCTCGAAAGCCAAAGTGGGACAGTCACTTGAGGCCAGGAGTTGGGGACCAGCCTGGTCCCCAATATAGTCATGCTCCATCTCTACAAAAAAAACCTAGAATTGGCTGAGTGTGGTAGTACATGCCTGTAAACCCAGCTACCTAAAAGGCTGAGGCAGGATTGCTTGAGCCCAGGATGTTCAAGGCTATAATGTACTATGATCAGGCCACTGCCCTGTAGCCTGAGTGAGCATAAAACTGGTCTCTAAAACAATAAAAATGACCCCCAACTGTTAAGTTGTATCTACACTGGAAAAACTCCAGATACATAATAGAAAATTACGACTTCAGGCTTCTCTTGAGTGTGGAAACCTCTTGTAACTGCATGTCACATAAGGAGATGATAGTTCTTGGAGAGCTATGTCTGCTACACAGACTGCTGTTGTTACCTTCTGGAGAGTCAAGACTGCCCTGCTGGTCTGCAGTAATTCCTATCGTATAGCTTTCTAAGTAAACTGGTTACAAATGTAGTCCATTGTAGGCTTAAGTCTGAATGTTTCATTGGACCTAAGATCTGATGGATTTTGCAAAAGTAAAGCAGAAATCTTGAAATATGCAAATGAGAGAATAAAAGTTCTCTTTTACAACATTCCCCACTTTTCTTAATCAATTGAACTTAAGCTTCAGTTCAGCTGGGGATCTGGTCTCTCTCTTAAGTCTGTAAGCTGCGTCTCCTGGCTGAATGCCCATAGCACAGTAGTTACAGTGGTGGCCACATGCACCAAGGGTGGCAGGTTCAAACCTGGCCCGGGCCAGCCAAGCAACAATGATAACTTTTAAAAAAGTAGCTGGGTGTTGTGGTGGGTGCCTGTAGTCCCAGCTACTTGGGAGGCTGAGAAAAGAGAATTGCTTAAGCCCAAGAGTTGGAGATTGCTGTGAGCTGTGAAGCCGTAGCACCCTACAGAGGGCAACATAGTGAGACTGTATCTCAAAAAAAAAAACCCTCAAGTCAGGGAAATTTTGCCATCAGGAAGTTAATTGAGAGCTTTCAGTTCTTAAAGGATCATGGCCACTTCCCAAATTGAACTTTTCTTTATCCCTGAGATAACCACCCACAGCCTATGTGTTTAGAAGACAGAGTACTACAAACTTCTACATACATGTACGTGGTATAACCATCACAAACCAGCAGCTCTGGAATGCACACATTAAGTCAGGTGGGTATCACTGCACAAGAAGGAGAATGTAAGGGGGTCCCAGGGTTCACTTTTGAAAGTGGCAGGTCTCACCTTCAGTGGGGAAATGACAAGAATCAAAGTGACATCTGATCAAGTCAGGTTCCTGAGAAGTCAAATGGAAGAGACTTAGGGCACAGAATCAGAAGGAAAAAAGGAAATAAAAGCTGTATAAGGAATCCAGCAACCACATTCCTGGGCATTTATCCCAGAGGGAAAATTTATCTTAACATAAAAACCTGCGTATAATGTTCTGGCAGCTTTATGTATAATAACCAAAAATCTGAGAAAACTTCAGATGGCTAATAAGACTGGTATGTCCATCCTATGTACAAGGAAATACTAGTCAACACTAAAAAGCAACAAATTACTGACAACTTAAAGTGTTTTCCAACTTTATCTCACAGCACACTTGAATTATCAAAAAAAAAAGGGTAAAAAGAATATACTATGCTTTGAACTTCAAAAATAATTTAATGGCCTTTAAAAATTTTTGTGGAACACTGGTTGAAAATCATTGACTTGGGTGGCTGAGTGAAAAAGTACAGTCTCCGATGTCATACTGTATGCTTCCATTTGTACAATGTTCTTGAAATGACAGAGAACAGATTAGTGATGTCGGGGAAGAGCTATAAGGGGAGAGGAGCTGAGTGGTGTGACTACAGACCAGTGTTTTTCAACCTTTTTATCTCATGGCACACTTGAACCTATAAACTTCCACAGTGCACTTAAATTATGTTGACCAAGAAAGAGTAAATAACACTGGGCTTTGAACTTCTTTTGGAAATAATTTAGTGATCTTTAAAATTTTTGAGGCACACCTAAGATCTTCTCATGGCACACCAGTTAAAAAACACTGCTAAAGAGAGAGAACACTAGGGTGTTTATGATAATGGGACAGGTCTGGATCTTGGTTGTGGTGGAAGTTACAAAAATCTACACATGATCAAACTGAACAGACCTATAAAAAGTGAGAGCATCTGAAGTGGTAAAATCTGAAAGGTTTATGGCCTATACCAGTATCAGTTTCCTGGTTTTGAAACTGTGCTACAGTTAATACAAGATGTTACCACTGCAGCAGACAGAAAAGGGTACTACTTTTTATAACTTCCTATGAATGTATATTTTAAAGTAAAAAATCTCTTTAAATTGTATGAAGTATTAGAGGATAAGCCCTCTCCTCCATAAAAAAGTTTTATTACTGAAAAATATCTCATTTCAAAACACAACTTAACAGACGGTATTCTTAAACTAACTCAACCACTTGCTCACCTCCTTCCATTTGATGTCCTGGAATTTCTAGTTAACTCACCACACAAAAAATATCATTCCTGGGGAAAAAATGCTTAACACGTTGACTGCCACACTAGAAAACGTTTTTCTAGTTTCGGGGACATTGTTTTATTTACAAAAATAAAATAAAAACCTTAAAAAAAGATCCTAAAGCATAAGTCATTAAAAAGTAATATAAAAACTTGAAAAATAGTTCATTAGGTTAAAGTGTTTTTCTTGTTAGGCTTAAGTGTAATTTAAAGGTAAACATAAATAGAAAAATGAAAGGTACTGACTTCTATTCATTTAATCAACATTTATAGAATTGTCTATTGATTTTAACAATAAGAACATCAACAAGTAAGATTTTCACAAACCAACTGCAGTTTTGCCCAGGCGGTTGCCCATCAGGTAACGTGTGCTACAACATGGCAGCATGAGTTGCCTGGATACCATGTGGATCCAAAGGTCCAGAGACATGTATGTTATGTAGGCTTCACAAGGCCCTGGGCTCAAAATCTGCATGAGTTAACTACAACTCACAGGCTAGTTAATGTGTGAATTCACATTAGCATATTATATTAAAGAATCTTACTTTTTTTTCTCATTTTAAATTTTATTTTTAAGAGTGAGTTTAACACATTAAGTGCCACGTGAGCTGTATTTATAAATAAATAATTGCAGAAAATGAAAAAAAAATCCAAAGTAGAAAGTCGAAAACTCAGAAGTAGGCAAACAAAATGAAGATATGAAATGGCTGGCTGAAATAAGGAAAGAAATTGCAGAAAAAGACAAACATCTTAGAAATGA
Source organism: Galagoides demidoff (assembly GCA_963574575.1). Classification (NCBI taxonomy): domain Eukaryota; kingdom Metazoa; phylum Chordata; class Mammalia; order Primates; family Galagidae; genus Galagoides; species Galagoides demidoff. The sequence goes on along the minus strand of CAUYQV010133121.1, from coordinate 20,672 downwards.
AAATAGTAAACTATCTAAACTTTGCAGGGGTCCTCAAACTTTTTAAACAAGGGGGGGGCCAGTTCACTATCCCTTAGACTGTTGGAGAGCCGGACTGCGGGCCTTGGGACCAGTCAGCTGCTAAGCAGGACAGGCAGGCGGCAAAAACACCTGGCAGGCCATAGTTTAAGGACCCCTAAATTAAGGAATACATACAGCCGGAGGTAAAATAAGGTACATGGAAAACAGAAATGAGTCAAAGAAAATGAAACAAGAAGTTTAAAAGGAAAGTTAGACTGTTAGAAATATGAAAGTCAGACAAAGGAGATGTCATATAATTAATTGGAGTTCCTGAAAGGAAAAATGAACAGTGGTTCTCAAAGTGGGGTCAGTTAGGTCACTATTAAGACAACTGGACGGTCCTCTTTCAAAAAAAATCTGAGAAAACAAAAGACAGGGAAGCCCTTCCATATTAAAAGACTACCAGCAGGTCAAATGCAATGGATAATCTTTGGATCCTGGTTTTAAAAAGCATGAAGACATTTTGAGACATCTCAGGAAATTTGAATATGTCTGGATATTAGATGATATTAGAGAATTAATAACTTTTCCAGCTATTTATAGTGGATTTGTGTTTGGGAAGATGACCTATTTTGAAAGACTGCATACTGACAGATTTCGGAGTAAAATTAATTAATTGCAGACATCGTAGATAGTTATAAAGAGACAGTGAACTGGCCCCCTGTTTAAAAAGTTTGAGAACCCTTGCAAAGTTTAGATTATAACTATCTACGATGTCTGCAATTAATTTCAAAATTTTATAAATAAATGTTTTGTATAAATGTACACATACAACAGGTTGAGCACCCCTAAATCAAAACTCCAAAACCCAAAAATGTTGAGCACTGAACCTGAAAATCCCAAGGTTTTTACAGGTATGTACAGGTCACAGTCATGACGCAGGTGTATCAGTTTGCTCAGTCTCCCCAAGGGAACAAAGACCCTCCCAACCCTTTAAAAAGTCATCTGGCAGAATGCCTCATCATCCCTGCAGGACCCACTTCCTGGTCCCTCAACAACTTCTCACCTAGAAAAGAATAAAACAGCATCGTGGATGGAGAATGAAACCCTGCCATTGTCTGTTGTTGAACAGTTGACATGGGTATTCTAGTGATGCTACTATGCTGCTTAGTTACCCTGAACCCATTATTTTTGCACTGTATTAATGGTATGTCCTATTTTTTTTTTTTTTTTACTGCTAAGTGTCTGAACAGGTGTAAGAAAAGTATTGCTTACTGTACTGGTAGCACATAAATTCAATCAGAAATTATGGTGATGCCAAACCACCACACATCACCCACTTGGGTGGCTGAGGTAGGGACTTTCTTGCTTGCTGATGCTCCAGTGTACACAAACTTTGTCTCATGCACAGAATTATTTAAAATAGTATGTAAATTTATTTTTAGAATATATGCATAGGTATATATGAAACATAAATGAGTTTTGTGTTTGGACTTGGGTTCTATCCCCAAGATATCTCCTTACATAAAATGCCAATATTCAAAAATCAAAGAAATCTGAAATCTTCACTGCTTCTAGTCTTTCTAGATGAAAGGATTTTGACTTGTATAGCAAACCCACTGAATCTGAGAGATGGTTATGCATAGTTCACTACTTTAAATTTTCCTTTTGTTTGAAAATGTACCTGATGAAAAACAGTAACAACACATACCACACAGTTCACTGTGACATTACAATCCTCCTATCCTTTGGGAAAAATCCATCAACACATACATACGGTCTCAGATTCATCTAAGGGCATTCAAAATACTTAGTTTACAAAATTTAAGATTTGCAGTGGTGGGTGGCACTTCCGCTTCAAGTTAAGTAGCATTGCCCTGCTATTTAAGACATCTTAATTTCCCTTTCATGCTTGAGTCCTGTGTCCTTTCATCCCAGTAGGAATTAAAGTTTGGTTTAGTGATAAATTCAAACCACTGTGAGACTACACCATATTTTAAAAAGGAAGCCACTTCATTTTCAATCTTCTCCTGCCTTACATCCTTATGCAGGTCAACATCCTAACTTTCCCTGAAGCTTTTCTACAAGATCATAACTTTGAATCAATCCACTTCCCTGTATGCCTCTTCGGCAGACAGGAGGTCTCCTCTTTTCTTGGTCTCCTCTCATCCTGATATGATCAATCCTTAGAAATTTCATACCATTTTGTATTGTTGATGTCCCAGATGCAAAATAATCTCTCTGCCTGAGCCATGGACATTTACCTCTACCACTCTTATGGCAATATGACAATTATTTCTCTTACCTTATTATTTGTAAGGAAACCTAGAATTTTATATACTTAGTCTGTTAAATAGTCACAACATTAAAAGCTGAAAAAACAGCCAAAGAACAGGTATGGCTAATGTATTTATAATTCAATGAAAAGACAATCTTCATCAGATGTTTCATTATTCTCTTCTCTGAAAACGTCTCAATTCTTATCACTGAAACCTGTAAGCAACTGAGCAGCTTCTGTGTGTACCTACAATGGGAAAATGTATATTAGAAACAGTACTGCTTAAAGAACTAACTTGTGAATCTTAAGTTTATAAAGTAGAACATGGTTTCTAAGAGTGTGTCCAAAAACCAGAATAGGACGTTCTAAGAATAAAATTTTCTGACAGTGACCAGATGAGACTCCCGGAGGACTCTGCCACTTTACTATATATCCCTTGACTTTTATGTTTTAGACATTTTATTAGAAGTGCCTTCTATGTCAAACATTTAGAAATAATTATGTATTACAGTAAGCAATAGATAACATCTGTTTAGTGATAGTAAACATTTCCTATATAGAAATTAATGTGAATGTTAATGAATTCACATTTGAAATGAATCCACTTATTTTCACCAATATTATACATTTAGACAATTACATTTTTAAAGAAGTTCTTAATTCACCTTTATTCAATAGTGCCCCCCCTGTAAAACTATCTGCCTTACTTTGTGGGAGATGTTTTACCTGTTTATCCTCTTCTGTGTGTGCTGGATAGTCCTTGGCTTTCATTAGCCAGAAAGCAGCAAGCTTTTTGTTGTGTAGTTTCAAATATGTCTTTCCTAAAAGAAGCAAGTTTTTGCTGTAGAAGTTTGGATCCACTGTACATAAAAAAGAAAAAAAAAGCCATCTCAGATGAAACAGTGCTGCTTTTATTTTTAAAGGTTTTGTTTTTCTGGTCTTAATTCCAGTAACAAATCTGTGTGGTCAGTAAGTGAATAGGATAATTGGAATTCTTGTTTGTTCAACTATTCATATATTTGTAAATTAATATTATTTATTGAATGTATACAATGTGCTAAGTACTGAATTATAATTTCTTGCTTTCACAATAATTTGTAAAAAAATTTTTTTTTTGGAGAGTCCCTGTTTGTCACTCTTGGTAGAGTGCCATGGCATCACAAGCTCACAACAACCTCAAACTCTTGGACTCAAGTGATTCTCTTATCTCAGTTTCCCAAGTAGCTGAGACTGGTGCCTGCCACAACGCCCAGCTGTTTTTAGAGACAGGGTCTCACTCTGGGTCAGGCTGGCCTGGAACTCGTGAGCTTAGGCAATCCACCTGCCTTGGCCTCCCAGAGTGCTAGGATTACAGGTGTGAGTCACCACGCCTGGCCAACAATTTGTAAAATAGGTTTCACCATTTCACAGATAAGAAGCTGATGCTCCAATGAAAACATAAGCTATGTAAGGTGATCTTCTTTTAAATCTCTTTTTGTCCCTTCAGTACCCCAAGTGCCTAAAACAGTGTCTGGAACATAACACATTCAGTGTACATTTGCTGAGTAAGTCATGATGATCTACATACACACACACATACACCATCAACAATTACTGAATGTGAGCTATATTTAAATATATAGTATATAGAGGATGAGACAAAATCTCTGCTCTTTTGAAATTTATAATGAAAAGGAGAAAGAAACATGAACACAACTAAATGTAATATAAGAATGAAAGGAATGCTTTATCAGATATACAGACTTTAAAGTGCTTTAAAAAAGAAAAGAAAAAAGCAACTAAGAGAGTATACCTGAGCTGATTTGGAAGCTAAATACCATTTTAACAGAAAAAAAGTGAAGAACATTCTCGGCTGAGGGAAAAGCATGAACAAAAAGTCTGTGAATGAAGTATGGAACTTTTGGCCAGGTGCAATAGCTCATGCTTGTAATCCTAGCACTCTGGGAGGCCAAGGTAAGTGGATCGTTTGAGCTTAGGAGTGCAAGACCAGCCTGAGCAAGAGCAAGACTTTATCTCTACTAAAAACAAAAAAATTAGCCGGGCACCGTGGCAAATGTGTATAGTCCCAGCTACTTGGGAGGCTGAGGCAAGAGGGTCATTTAAGCCCAAGAGTTTAAGGTTGCTGTGAGCTATTGATGCCATGGCACTCTGCCCAGGGCAACAGAGTGAGATTGTGTCTCAAAAAAAAAAAAAGAACTGGGTGGCACCTGTGGCTTAAAGGAGTAGGGCACCAGCCCCATATACTGGAGGTGGTGGGTTCAAACCCAGCCCCAGCCAAAAACTGAGGAAAAAAAAAAAAAAAAAGAACATATGGAACTTTCAATAACGTTTTTAATCTGAACATTCTGAGACCCTCTATATTCAAAGCATACTTTTTCCTGAATACAATTAGTGATTACTACTTTTATTTGAACATATTTATGTGATACCATATTGATATACTTAAGTCCTTGGGTTAAGTAGATTCATTCATTCATTCACTCATCTGTTGTTACTTAATCATTCAGCAAGTTTACCAAGCACTGTGCTAGACAATGAGGATCCAAGTATGAGCCAAAATGACAATGTCCCTCCTATCTTTCCTAAATTTATAGTCTAAGTTATATAAATAAATTTTCATAGTATGAAGTGATATGGACCATGATGGGAGAAGTAAAAGATATTAAGAGTATAGGAGGAGCTTTTGAACTACTTATGAACCATAAACTAAAGCTACCTACAGGAAACGACCTCTAAGGTAAGGTCACTGGAGGACCATCTGCAACAGAACAAAAAATGAGCCTCCTTTAAAACCAGAGTTCCTATTTAAATACCTCTCATTAGCTGTGTAATCTTGAATAAGACAGCCCATCAGAAACTCTTCCTAAAGAGGCAGGCTGAATTCATCAAATGAAGAACCATTTCTAGAAGTGCAAATCTACATTAAGTAGCAGCTTATTTCTTATTCAGGTGATCTTTACTAAACAAAGACTTTAAAAATTACTTCAGAATACCTACTGCACAAGGAGGTAAAATAGAATAAGTATCTTTGTTTTAGAAGTTCCTATTACAGTATATATTCAACATTTGTAAAATCTTAACTATATTAACACATAAAATAAAAAATTCCTTACCTTGTTCTGCCCTGTGAAAGTAGCCTAAGGCCTGTTAAAAACACAAAAAAACCAAACATAATGAAAAAGATCAAAACACACTTAATATAAAAAATGCATTTCCTTAAAGATATATTCTTATATTAATGTAAGTCAGGAAATAAATCATCTCAAAGTAATAGTTCTTTAAAAATGAATGCTAACATGGCCAAATTGAACATAACATTATTGAATCATCACAGGTTAAGACTACAATAGCATATTGGCCCACTGCAGTGGCTCACGCCTGTGATCCTAGCACTCTGAGACTGAGATGTGTGGACTGCTTGAGCTCAGGAGTTGGAGACCAGCCTACGCTAGAGTAAGACCCCCATCTCTACTAAACAGAAAAAATTAGCTCGGCATGGTGGTTTGTACCTGTAGTACCAGTTACTGCGGAGGCTGAAGAAAGAGGAACTCTTGAGCCCAAGAGTTCAAGGTTGCTGTGAGGTATGATGACACCATGGCACTCTACAGAATGAGACTCTGTCTCAAAAAAAAAAAAAAGTTACAATACATGGACTACTTCCAGTAATAACTTGCTTGCTGTTGAAAACTTCTACTCAACTAGTATGGCAGGCAGAAAGGAAAGAACATTTACCATGTATAACTCAGCTATTTCACTAGTGACTACTGGTAAAAACTTGACAGAGGCTGGGTGCAGTAGCTCACAACTAAAACCCCAGCACTTTAGGAAGCCAAGGCAAGAGGACTGCTTGAGGCCAGGAGTTCAAGACCAGCAAGACCCCATCTCTTAAAAAAAAATAAATACAAAATTAGCCAGGCATAGTGGCACACACTTGCAGTCCTAGCTGCCAAGAGACTAAGACAGAAGGACTGCTCGAGCCTAGGAACTCAAGGTTCCAGTGAGCTTTGATCACACCACTATACTCCAGAGCCGGGAGATAGAATAAGATGCTGCTGTTTCTTAAGGAAAAAAAAAACCTAGATACAATTAAAAGCTGAATTTATTCAGTAATACAGAGGTTGTACCAATAAATTTTTATAGAAGTTATTATTGAATAAGCAATTACCACATACAATGCTAATATGTGTCTGAAACTCTTTTAATCCCACTTAACCTATTTTTGTGATACATTATCTAATGACATTTAATTATTAGAAACAATCAACTTGTAAAGCTATTATCTTTTTTTCTACGAATTCGTTCTTTTTAATAACAATATTTCCCAACTCTGATCTAATTATACAACTAAATATTCTTTACATCAATCTCTACATGTTAACCTCCCAGAAAAAGAAAAATAAGTCCTTGTTATGACACTAGTATTGAGGGAGTTTTTTTTTTTTTTCTGAGGAACAGAGTCTCACTCTGTTGCCCCCCATAAAGTGCTGAGGCATCCCAGCTCACAGCAACCTCAAACTCTTAGGCTCAAGCGATTCTCTTGTCTCAGCCTCCTAAGTAGCTGGGACTACTGGTGCCCACCACAACGCCCAGCTATCCTTTTAGAGATGAGGTCTAGCTCTGGCTCAGGCTGGTCTTGAGCTCGTGAGCTCATGCGATTCACTGGCCTCAGGCTCCCAAAGTGCGAGGATTATAGGTGAGAGCCATGTCTGGCCTGGGAGAGGTCTTTAAATTGCCTTTTCCCTTACTCTGAAAATTTTGTAATAAGTAAACCAAAAATGTTTACCCAGAAATTCCTTATAAATTTTATTTCTGACAGAAAAAGCAGAAGGCTTGAAATTGAGAGAACATAAACCTTTTAAACTAATTTTTTATAAAGTTATAACTACTATTCCTTTATCAATTCAAACACATGCTTTATCTGTCTAAAGGACTGATTATGTAGAAAGTACCGGAAACATGCTGGAGTACTTATTTCTTGTTCTATTTCATGACTTTAATTATATAGTATGGATTTCAAATAGCAAATGAAGGTAAGTTTTAGCTATGACCTATTTTAGCAAATGACAATACTCCAAAATTATTAGCCACTCACCTATAGGAGAGGAAAACCACTCAGTCATAGATATTAAGTATTAAGGCTTAGTGATAAGATAGTTGAACTGGATCTTAGAAACTTGCTCAGTGAATCAGAGTTCCTTATGTATGGACACAATAGAGCGGCGCTATGGTTAGGAAATCAGTACTAATTTAACAAAGGACATCATGGTACCTCTTCATAGGTGGAACTGGGAGGAGTTGCAAATAGTATTTTGGCAATTCTTCTTTGATACCAAGGCATTTCAGCAAATGTATAGCACCTATAGAGAAATAAAACAACATACTTTCAAATTGTACCCTCTTTTTTGCTCTTAAAAAGAATGTAGTGTCTTAATAAATATTATAAAAGGAATCTTCTATGTTTTAAAATTTGTACTTAACAGGAATATTCACTAGGTTACGTAAAAATTGACTTACTGTATTTTGCCATGTATAATTCTCACTTTTGGCCAAAACTTTTTAGGGAAAAACACGGGTGCATGTTAAACATAGGTAGTACTAATTCCATATCTTTATAAATGTTTTTAATTCTTTTATTTATGCTCATGCATTAAAAGTGTAACTCTAGAAAGCAATAATGATATCCATATACAAAATACCACCCTGGAATACAGTAATCACTTTTCAACTTACTACAAACTTGGAATTGAAGTATTTTCAACCAACAAAGAGCAACATATTTCTTTCTCTTTGTACACTTTATGTGGGAGCTAGCAAACCAGTTAATGTTTTTTACTAAATTCCTTTATAACACAAAAATCAAGTATCTAAATATAAACAAATAAAAATTAAAATTTAAAAAGTACAATAAAAGATTTCTTCCTGAAAGTTTGAGCTCAAAACATGGGTGCACTTTATAGACAGAAGTGCATTATACGTGGCAAAGTACAGGCACATGGATTCATTAGTTGGAGTGTACTGTGATTAAATATAAATAGGAAGCAATGGTATCAGCAATGGTACTAGATCTCTACCACTAAGTACACACTTTGTGCGAGCTGCTGGGCTAATTGTTTTCTCTCTTATCTCCTTACAACAACTAAATGAGAGAAGATCATTATCCCCATTGTTTTTAGTATAAGTTCAGAAGCTAAACAATTTACCCAAGAAAAGGTGACAAAAATGCATAAATAACAATAGCAACCAACAATTTAAGTCTATTTTTAAAGGGGTGAGGCAAATTCTTAACATCCAAAGATCTTCATAATTTTCTGAAATCTGGAAAGAAATTTTAGATCTTTGACTTAGAGTCTAAACTCCCAGAGACACAGATTGTTTCTCATTCATGTTTGCTTATTAGCATCTGAATCCTCTCTAAGTGTCTGTTAGTTTAATTTGCTTCTCTCTCCCTCTTTATTTATTTATTCTTTTAATAGAGAGACTAGGTCTTGCTATATTACCCAGGCTACACTGGTGTGATCACAGTTCATTGCAGTCTTGAACTCCTAGACTCAAGAGATGCTCCTGCCTCAGCCTCCCAAAGTGCTGGGATTACCACACCCGGCCTATTTACTTCTCTTTTAAAAGAGTTTGGTGCAGGACTATTACTGTTGACTCTTACAGACTATACCCAGTGGAAACAGTGGTGAACCTATCTCAAAAAAAGATTCTTAAGACTTAACACATTAGTGTACCCTTATAACAGCAAACTAATAATCACATTGGACATAAGATCACATAAAAATAAGATGCTGAAAACCAGATTATATTTTTCCTGAGCTGAATAAAGACTGTATTTGACATATTTTGAAGATACAAAGACCCTCTTGGGGTATACTGCTATATTACTAAGGTGTCCTAAAGGTCACTATATACATACATATATGTATGTGTGTATACAAAAATGGGAAAATGTAGCTTAATGTACCTTTATAAAATATTCATTATAAAATTTTACAAAGTATTTCTCTACATGTTGATACATAAATGTAAAAAATGTGAAATGGTATAATATGAGTGTGTTAATTTTTCCTATTTATGGCAACCTTTGGGATACCCTCTAGCCTAGATGAATCCAATTTCACTTAACATGGTAAATGAAGATAGTCTTTTCAAACAAATGGAATTCAAAAGTCTATCAAAAAGTGATAAGGCATTTTTTGTTTGTACATGTTCCCAAGTGACCTGAATAACAATGTTTATTTAACATGATTGTAATCAAATTAAGTATGTTCTAATAATATATGCACAAGTGCCATTTAATGGACTGAACATGCTAAACTCAGCCAACTAATATTTTTAAATACTTTGTCTTGCTTTCTATGTGTACAAAATAAGGTATTTGTACATACTATAAAATAAGAGCATACTAAGTACCACTGAAACATATATTTAAAGAAATTTTCTGGTGCGGTGCCCATAGTTCAATGGTTAGGGCACTGGCCACTTACACTGGGGCTAGTGGGTTCGAACCTGGCCCAGACCTGCTAAACAAGGACAGCTATAACAACAAAAAAATAGCCAGGCATTGTGGTGGGTGCTTGCAGTCCCAGCTACTTGGGAGGCTGAGGCAAGAGAGAATTGCTTAAGCCCAAGAGTTTGAGGTTGCTATGAGCTGTGATGCCACAGCACTCTGCCAAAGACAACATAGTAAGACTCTGTCTCAAAGGAAAAAAAAAAAGAGAAATTTTCTTACCAAATACCCATTAGGTGAATTGAAGTAGCATCTTTAGGGTTCAGTTCAATTGCTTTCTAATAAGAAATGAGAAAATTAATCATATTTGTTTTCCAAACACCAATGAATTCTTTACTATGCCAAAGAAGCCATGTATTAAAAAAAAAAAATTACAACAACTCTATACTTGTTTTAATTCTTTATTTTTTTATTTTTTTGAGATAAACTCTCAAGCTGTTAAGCTGGTTAGAGTGCTGTGGCATCATAGCTCAGAGCAACCTCCAACTCCTGGGCTCAAGATATCCTCTTGACTCAGTTTTTCTATTTTTAGTAGAGATGGGGGGCTCGCTTTTGCTCAGGCTGGTCTCCAACTTGTGAACTCAAGCAATCCACCCGCCTCAGCCCCTTAGAGTGCTAGCATTATAGCCACGAGCAACTATGCCTGGCCCAATTCATCTATTATAATCAATAACAACCTTCCTCCTGATTCCTGATTAATACACTATTAATGACTTGTACTGAGGTGACATTTTATAAGGTTCGCAAACTGACAGCAGGGTCTATCAAGATGAGAACAAACATGAAATATAAAAATGAACGTAGGCTGGGAGTGGTGGCTCATGCCTGTAATCCTAGCACTCTGGGAGGCCAAGGCATGTAGACTGCTTGGGCTCATGAGTTTGAGACTAGCCTGAGCAAGAGTGAGATGCTGTCTCTACTAAAAATACAAAAACTTAGCCAGGCATAGAGGCACATGCCTATAGTCCCAGCTACTCAGGAGGATGAGGCAAGAAGATTGCTCAAGCCCCAGAGTTTGAGGTTACTGTTAGCTATGACGCTATGGCACTCTACCCAGGGTGACAGAGTGAAGCTCTGTCTCCAAAAAAAAAGAATTTAACTTCAAAAACAGTAATGATCTATAGCTTTCAATGTTTTCTCTATGCTAAAGGAAAATAAATAAGAAAGTCCTTTTCAGGCAAATTCTAGATGAATACTGAATAAAAAAGCATTCTTTCTTAGCTAAAAGAACTTATAGTAAGTAATTATACAAAGTTGCCTGTATGCAGAATTTGTCAATTTTCCTACCTGTATGTACTTATCAAAGGAAAAAAAATGCTATTTATTCATAGATTATATCAGTAGAATAATTATGTATAACATAAAATAAAATATGACATAAAAAATCTCCCTGATTTTTGTTTACCATGTGAATTAGTATAAAGCATAAGCTATAGAATAACTTTAAAGAAATTACTCCTTTTATCCATTATTTTGTTGAAAACCATTAACAAAATCTCACAAATTAATGTTTGTTAAAAATAATACTTAAAAAAAAATCAAGACTTTCCAGTTTACGCTTTTTTATAAACCCACACACATTTTCACTTTGGTGAGGTGTGAGATATACATTTTCAAATATAGTAGAACTTCCTAGTGACCACCCAAGGGATTGTAACAAATTGGTCAACATATGGAGGTGGCCAACATAAGGAACTAGGCCTGCTGCACTGATATGTCTGAGTCCATGTAGTGCATGTCCAGTTTATAAAAATGAGGTCAACTTAAGGAGGTGACCAATGTAGGGAGGTGTTCAACCATGGAGATTATACTGTTACTTATAATGATTAACAACCAGTGCTCTGAGGCCAGACTGCTAGGGTTCAAATCACAGCTCAATAATTTAACTTGCTGACTTTGACAAGTTCTATATTCTAAGTTTTCTCTTATAAAAAAGTAATACACTTTCCTCATCAGGTTGTGGTGAAAACTAAATGAGCAAGTAACCAGAGGTGCTAAGTATAGTGATACTTCTATCACCACCGTCACTCTTTTCACAAAATGATGCCAGGCACCTAATTTATTATTAGCATGTTAACACTGCTTAATGTTAATACTAGTTAATTCTACAGACAGTAGCTAGAATAGGGATCATCAAATATGACTTGGCAGAAATCTTGCTTTGATAATGTGGATAAGAATCAGAACTGATCTAAATTTTACTTCTTCAATATAGTGATATGATTAATAGCAAAATATATTTTATTTATATGGAACTTATAGTAACCATTCCCAATTGGAGAGCTGCTAGAAAATTAAGCCCTACAAAAAATTCTGAGTTAATATTTTTTCCATTTTCCTAAGAATAACTACTATAATACCATTCTAGATGACTGGGAGTAGTTAACTCATCAGAACAATGGATGCTTTGGGACATTAGGGTTTAATTTTGTTATAAAATTATGGAGAGAAGCTACTTTCAAGTAAACCCTTCCTGCCATTAGTTTGCCTTTCAAAAACAATCCAAAGACAATAATTTCTTACTACTTTAGAAGCATGGTGGAATTTAAAATGGAAGTAGCATGATTTTTTTATTACACATTGTATATTGTCATTTTAAATTTATTTACACATATACATTTGAAAGTTTATACAAAACTTAAAAATAACATATAGCCTTCTTTATAATCAATGAGGATACATTAATATATTTTCCATAATTTTTCATTATTATTATTATTATTTTTTTTTGAGATAGGCAGTGTTGTTGTCACAGATCATGGCAACCTAAAACTCCTCGTTTGTCTCAAGCAATCCTCCCACTTCGGCCCCCTCCCCAAGTAACTGGGACAATAGGTGTGCTCCACGATACTCAGCTAACTCTTCTATTTTTTGTAGACACAGGGTATCACTATGTTGAACAGGCTGCTCTCCAGCTCCTCACCTCAAGTGATCTTCCCACCTAGACCTCCTAAAGTACTGAGATTACAGGTGAGCCACCAAACCCAGCCTAATTTTTCGTTATTCACGCTGGAAAGTATGCACTTCTATATCCTGAGATACATGGTAACTAGGCAATATATCTAATGCCACTGAGCAAATTACTTTTCACAGAATCTAAGACACAAAAATATCATGACACCATTATTTTATGTGTCACTAAAAAAAAAAACTCAGAATTATACTATAAAGTACCACTGATTACATAAAATAATCTGATTTAACCATCTTAAACTATGAAACATGTAAATTATCAAATTGTAAAATGCAAATTATTACATTACATATATTATAATCAATGCTTGAACAAGAAAGACTCCGTCTCCTGAGTCCCAGGCCAAGGTTCTTTTTCACTAGTCATATTCATGTAAACTAGGAATTGAGACTGCAACGATAAAATCAGGAAAAGCTACTTGTACAGCATATCCAGCTTTACAGCTTTGTATATTACCATCATTTTTTCTTCCTCTGTGTTTTCGAGATGGTCTACAATATCAAAAGAGAAATAAATATGCTGGTTTTTTGTGGTAGTTTGGTTTTTTTTGAGGAAAGTAGAATAGTATACATGCATGCTATAGAATTCTTAGAATTTAAGGAGAGCTTACTATAAATAAGTGAATTAACTTTAGGTGAAAATATTACAACACATATATAACACATACTGAGAGATCATAAACTTAAAAATAATCATTGCTATTGACGTCCTATGGCAGTAGTGTTAGACTGTTACGTCATACCATGCTCTCCAGTATTCAGTACCTTTTGGCCAAGGAAACTAAGCCTGGCCATGCAAGTTTAGGTCAAGAGGATATTACCAAGTTTTATACAAGCAGAGATTTGATAAGAGTTTATAAACCAGAACTTTTTCCTTGGAATGTTCATTTCCAGAAGCTAACTACCATGCTCAGTAACTACCATGCTCAGTGGCTTGGACTAGACCAGTAAATGTCATCTTGGACATTCCAGGCCCAGCTGAGGGCCCAGATGAATGCAGCTATACCAAGCAAAGCAAAAGTACCACTACATCAAGTCAATCCAAAGAACTGTAAGAAATAACAATGTATCATTACTTTAGGCAATGAAATTATACTGGCTTGTTATAAGCAATAGGTAACTAAAACAAAAATCTACTCAGAAAAATAATGACTTTTAAAATTCATGAACTTTAGTAATTCATCATTACCTCAAAATGTTCCTTGATAATGTATGCATTTCCAATTTTAACCTTGATGCCTTCATAATCTCCAACATCGCTAATGCAGATGGCATACCACTAAAATTAGGAAAAAAAAATACACTTTGTATTCTGTTCAATACAAAGTCAAACTGTGTAATTATTTATTCCTCAATAGCCATTCTCATTCAACAAAGTTATAGAGCATAAAAACTGTATTAGATATAGTGAAACATACAAATAAAAGGGGACATGGCTCTCTAGGAACTCAGGAATAGGACATGTTTACAGAAATCTGTCATACAAGGCAGAAAGTGGTGAATTAACTAAGAAAGTCACAACACAATGTGGAGATAATGAATTATGTTTATGGTCTAAGACTATTTACTTTTTATAATTTAAAATTTTTATATATTATTTAGTTTTATATTTATTTTAATTTTTATATTTAAATATAAAAATAATATTTAATAATATTTATTATTAAAAAATTCTTTTTGTTTGCTCCTATTTGTTTAGGCTGAAGGGCAGTGACATGATCACAGCTCATTGTAATCTCAAACTTCCAGGCTCAAGTGGTCCCCCTCATCCTCTCCCACTTCAGCCTCCCAAAGTGCTGGGACAAGTCTGGCCACTGTGCCTATCCCTAAGTATAAACTGAGAAGAATCTGTAATCAAATGTTGTTTTTATCTCCTTGTTGTCTTTTCTAGGAGCTGATGATGGCTCGACTGCACTCTAGTTTGAATGACAGAGTGAAACTCTATCTCAAAAAACAAACAGACAAAAAAAAAATAACAGGAAGGATCACTTGAGGTCAGGTGTTCAAGACCAGCCAGAGCAAGAGCAAAACCCCTATCTATAACAAAAATAAAAAAAAACTATCCAGGCACTGTTGTACAGGCCTGTAGTCCCAGCTACTTGGGAGGCTGAGGCAGGAAGATTACATTAGCCCAGGAGTTTGAGGTTACTGCAAGCTATAAACTAATACTGCCACACTCTACCCAGGGTGACAGATCAAGAATGTCTCAGAAAATAAAAATAGCACAGTCAAATTTATCACTTATGACCTTGTCCCTATAGCCATAGCTGAACAACCAAAACAAATTGAGACAATTTAAGTTTCTTCCCTAAGAACTGAATCCAAAATACCCAAACTTCATAAGCACAAGTGCTGTGGAAAGACGTAGGATAAGGAGGGAAAAAAAATAGTGTGCAGTGAAAAAGATTTTCAGATAACAGCAGAAAGGAGAGACAATTAAAGAAGACTTCAAGCAATCAAGCCAATTTTTTTCCCTGAAGCCCAAATGCACCTGCCTTTGTGTTCTATGAAATACAACATTTTTTAAATGCCTCCCCTACTTTTTTGTTTGAGCTAATTTCTATAGGATTCTAATAATTATAACCAAAAAGATCTTAATATCACTGTTGTTTAAATCTACTCTCCATTAAAGTCTTTTGTATCTGGGTATGTTCCCTGAAGTAGAATTTAAAACACATACTCATTTAAATTTCTATTCACAGTATCTCTCATTACATGCCAATAGTAACAGCTTTGTTATTTTAAGCAACTCACCTTATGAACTGCAAAATTTGATTCATTTTTTTCTAGTGCTCTTTTTGCATACTCTAGGGCTTCATACACCAACAGTTTTTTCTCTTCCTCTGAGGCTTTGCAAAGCTGAGCCATATCACGTGATGCCCGTGCCAAACGCCACAGTAACTCTGCATCTTCACTAATTTGAAATAAAATATAAAACAACCAGTTTTAGCTCACATTTAAAAACTATTAAAGGTTGTATCACTAATGAATACATTGTGATCGTCTTTCGCTTAGTTAACAAGCAAGCAACATGGCATTAAAAGCCCTTATTGATGATACTCAACTGATTATTTTCAGATAAAATCTTTAGCTGCTAAAATTTCCCTTAACATATTTAATACCATTCATAAATATTAATTTACCTACAGTATCTAAAATACTGACTTCCTTAGAAAATATCTTTGTATTTAAATTCTCTCAACACTTGCCCTATAAAACTCAACATATAATTTAAGGTTTAATCTCACCAGCACTGTGCTTCAGAGAGCTCACTCAATGGTTCATACAGTACCATAAACTACTTTACAAACAAGGTCATGTTCTGAAACAAGAATGCTCAATCCCTAGCCCCAAATACAGCACTTAGCATACAATAGGTATGTGATAAATATTTATCCAATGAATGAATTATTGAAACTAATGTAATCTTAAAATAAAATAAATCCTATGCTTAAATGCCATTTCAAGTAAGGGCACTGGACTACTTGAAGAATTCACATTTCAATATAATTAGAAAAGAAATGGTTAATATTTCAAACACCAAGGACCATCCATTTTTAATGTTAAATAACATATATATATATATATATATATATATATATTTTTTTTTTTTTTTTTTTTTTTTGAGACAAAACCTCAAGCTGTCCCCCTGGGTAGAGTGTCATCATAGCTCACAGCAACCTCCAACTCCTGGGCTCAAGAGATTCTCTTGCCTCCACCTCCCTAGTAGCTGGGATTACAGGCACCTGCCACTATGCCCAGCTATTTTTTGGTTGCAGCTGTCATTGTTGTTGGGGGGCCTGGGCTGGATTCAAACCTGCCAGCTCAGGTGTATGTGGCTGGCGACTTAGCTGCTTGAGTCACAGTTGCCGAGCCAATAACATAAAATTTTTAGGAACCCGCAAACTTAGGCCAATTATACATTGCCTACCTTTCCTTGTATTGGGTTAGCAACTGATAAAGTTTTTCTGTTTCTCCACTTTCATACAGGTAGTCTGCTTGTTCAAGAATTTCTTCAACTTCTAAGATTATAAAGAAAAAAGACACAAAAAAGTAGATCTTCCAAATACAGACAGCAATAATGCTAAGAAGCATAAACACTTTTACATACAAGCAAATGAGACTGGATATAGAAACTGCCTATAAAAAAAGATAAGAAATTCTGAATAACCTAGATGAAAGTATAGTAGAAATAAGTATGAGGCTATCATAATAATAATAATAATAATAAATATATATGTATACACACATATATATATATATTTTTTTTTTTTTTTTTTGCAGTTTTTGGCCAGGGCTGGGTTTGAACCCACCACCCCTACTCCTTGAGCCATAGGCGCCACCCTAAAATATTTTTTTCAGGTTGTGGAAAATACAAATTAGAAAACTTATTCTGGTCCTAACTAAATATGACACAGAAAAATGACAAAAGCAATTTCCTGTGAGGAATTTATGGGTACATATTTTCTTCACACAGATAAAATCTTTGTTGTTGTTGCTAAGTACCATTCACTGTAGAAAATGATGATAGAACACAGCCATTTGCAGCCCTGAATATTATTTGCCTGGAATGAACTATACTATTTTACTAAATTCTCTTTACGACTTTACTTATATATACAGATATGGTTACGGAAAAAGAGTCAAATCTTCATCAAACACTTAGATGAAGCTTTCCAACTACATGGAGAATCTGAAACTTACCTCATTAGCACTTTGTTCCAACCAACTCTTCTACCTAGTTTATACAAGACTACAAAGTATGTGAACCTTATTAACAATGTAATATTCTAAAAATGTAATGTTCTAAAAACATTGTCAGTTAATTAATTCAGACTTATTATTAAGCACTGCATATACCTAATTCTATTTTCTGTAAGGGTGCTTGCTGTACTATTTAGTCCTACTTCTAAGCTAATATTCCAAAATACTCGGTTGGCCCAGTGAGACCCATTTTGTACTTTCTAACTATAGCACTGTAAGATAACAAATCTGTGTTGTTTTAAATCACTTGAGTTTGTTTCAGCAGCCACAGGAAACTAAGACAATGTTAAAGTAAATACACTGATCTGGCCTATTTGAATGTGCACATGGTAGATAAAAATAGCAAAGTTACTTTTAAATCTATTCATTGATTATTCAGACTCTCTGATAAGACTGATTACTGTCCTTCATATGACCTAGGAAGTCTACATCTCCTCACCCAAGTAATTAAAAGAAAAAGGTAGAAAGATAGAAATATAATCAATAATCGAAATCTTTTTTTGGGTATATTTTTTTATAACCTCTCAAATCACTGAGCTGCAATTACTTTATTAAACAGTATAATAACACAAGTTAAATACAATGGCTTTAAATATATATACATACACACACATATATATATACACACACAATTTTTCCTTATTTTAAAAAGGAATTTCTAAAATCATACACTGTGCAATTTATATAAAAAAAGTACACTTACTATGGTCTACAGATTCACATAGGCACTAGGGTAGGAGCATGTAGACCACTCCACATATCTGCAAATCAGCTGTTTTTTTACTTAACGCTCTGTACTTTCCTGAAAATATTTAAAAATAAGCTATGTTACTGACATAAAAAAGACCATATTCTGTAAAATGGACTTTTATCAACTTAAGTAAATCAATCTTAAAATTTAGCCTACAATGAGTATGTGCAACTTCTCTTAGAAATTTCTGGAGAAAGCAGCATTAACAATGTGACATCCTACATATATGTTAGTAAACTTTGGTTTTTTAGTTTTTCTTACTAACCTTTCTAGATTAAGAAAGGTATCTTATCTAGTTAAGATATGTAGATGAGAATGAAATACTCTTCGATACTCCTCTGGCAAAGGATTATCTTGTTTCTGAGAGCTCTTATTTCAAAGAGTTCCTGTTTCTGAGGTTTCCATATATGACTCAAAAAGTAGAAAACCTAAGTATCCACATTCTAGGCTCTAAGTAGCAGCAACATTATCAAAATTTGAGGCAAGTCTTTCACACCAGTAATATTGTGTCTAAGCAATATTAGAAGCAATGCTAGCAAAAATGCCCACAAGTGTAACAATTATATGAGGGAACACAATCTTAGTTCTGTCAATTCATCAACAAAGGGGAATTTTAAAAAAGTATATGAAGACAACTAAATACAACATATGAAGAACCTTTACTGTAGGTGGGCACTTGTAATTAACTGGTCTTTTAAACATCTTCCTAATAAACGTTCATGAGCACAAAGAGTACTGTGAATGTATTAGCATATCCTTTTTTAGGGGACTTTCAATTTTGTTTACTTTAAAGAAATAATGAAGAAGTTTCTAAAAGTGTTCTTCCGTTACTGCTAACAAGTGGCTATCTGGTACCACCTTGTGGTAAATATAGATACTACCATTTAAAAATATCAGTTCTATAATTCCACCCAATGAAAATGTCAGTAATATTTATGCCTTTAAATTTCAATTAATTTTCAAAAAAGTCCCACCTCACAATATTATTTAGTCCTAGTAAATGAAAGAGAAGAAAGCCTTTTAACTGGCTCTGAATGAGAATGAAGCAGATCTAAAGAGAATTAAGCAACAATTTTGCAGATGGAAGAGATACATAAAGACAAAAAAAATCTATATGGACTGATGACATTACATTTTTATACATGTGAATCATTCTCTGATTAAAAAAAATTTCTTAACTTTTTTTTAAAATCAATTTTGTATTTTATCAGTTAATGCTTTTTTGAAAGTATAATAGCGTATGTTTATATTTCAGGCCAGGTTACAGTGGCTCACATAGGACTTTGGGAGGTTAAGGCAGGAGCACTGCCCAAAGCCAGCTTGGGCAACCTGGGCAGTGAGACCTCCATCCCTACAAGAATTAAAAAAAAAAAAATTAGTCAGGTATGGTGGAGGCTACTTAGGAGGATGAGGCAAGAGGATCTCTCCAGCACGAGATGAAGTTGTAGTCAGCTACAATCAGCATTGCACTCCAGCCTGAGTGACAGAGCGAGACCCTGTCTCAAAAATAATTAATTAATTAATTAATTAATTAAAAATTAAAAGTTACAGGCGGGGCACCTGTAATCCTAGCACTCTGGGAGGCTGAGGTGGGTGGATTACCTGAGCTCACCAGTTAGAGACCAGCCTGAGCAAGGGCGAGACTCCATCTCTAAAAATAGCCAGGATTTGTGGCAGGAGCCTGTGGCCCCAGCTACTTGGGAGGCTGAGGCAAGAGAATCAGTTGAGCCCAAGAGTTTGAGGTTGCTGTGAGCTATGATGTCATAGCACTATACTGAAGGCAACACAGTGAAACTCTGTCTCAAAAAAAAAAAAAAGTAAAATTTTTGTCTCACTACAAAAAAGGTGATAAATTATGTTAATTACCTGGATTTAAACATTCCACATTGTATACACATATTAAAGCATCACAATGTAACAAAAATATATATACAATTATTACTGTCAATTAAAAAAAATTCTCGGCCAGGCATGGTGGTTCATGCCCATAATCCCAGCACTCTGGGAGGCCGAAGCGGGTAGACTGCCTGAGCTCATGAGTTTAAGACCAGCCTGAGCAAGAGCAACCCCATCTCTAAAAAACAGCTGGTGTTGTGGCAGGCGCTTATAGTCCCAGCTACTCAGGAGGGTGAGCAAGAGGATCCCTTGAGCCCAAGAGTCTGTGAGCTAAGATGCCACAGCACTCTACCAAAGGTGACAAAGTGAGACTCTATCTCAAAAAATAAATAAATAGGCTCGGCGCCTGTGGCTCAAGTGGCTAAGGCGCCAGCCACGTACACCTAAGGTGGCGGGTTCGAATCCCCAGCCCGGGCCCGCCAAACAACAATGATGGCTGCAACCAAAAAATGGCCGGGTGTTGTGGCGGGTGCCTGTGGTCCCAGCTACTTGGGAGGCGG
>CAUYQV010133119.1:0-14520 GCA_963574575.1 Galagoides demidoff | reverse complement strand
GGGATGATGGAGCCCCACAGTGGTGCGGTGGGGATCCCCGACTGACTTACTGGACTCAGGGATGATGGAGCCACACTGTAGAGGGGTGGGGATCCCTGAATGACTTATTGGACTCATGGATGATGGAGCCACACTGTAGGGGGGTGGGGATCCCTGAATGATTTACTGGACTCAGGGATGGTGGAGCCACACCATGGAGGGGTGGGGATCCCTGAATGACTTACTGGATTCAGGGATGAAGGAGCCACACAAAGAAGGGTGTGTATCCTTGTATGACCGTGTGGAGGGAGCTGGACTGATAACTTGAGTACCTCACAGGATTACCATGTGAGCAAGAAGTAAAACTTCCATTATATGAGACAGTACATGTTTGTGTATTTGTAATTACATCAGTTTAACATGCCCTGAATAGTATATAAACAGGCAAATCCATAACTAACTTGCTAATTGGTGATAAGTCCTAAGCAAAAAGTATAGCAGAGTAGTAGAATTGAGAGTGGGGTGTGTGTGTGTTATAAGTGGTGCTGAGGAAAGCCTTTTGGAAATAATGTCGTTTGAACAGGTAACTGAAGGAAGTGAGCATGTGAGCTGGCCTTGAACATATCTGGTGAGGGGCAGGCAGTGGACAGAACACCCCAGGCAGGAGCTGCCACAGACACAGGCTCTGACACAGCAGGTGTCTGGTGGGGCCCAGGGAACTAGTGAGCTGGAGTCCTCTCACTCTTCCCAGAGAGCTTCCTTCTGAATCAGAGGATCTCACTTTCCTTACTGGAACTTGAACTTCAGCTGTAGAAATAGTAAATTTTCTCAAGTGCCCTGTTTATCTGGAACTTACCAGTATTATCTACTGGTAGAGTTGGAGACAGGGAGAAAGGGCTTCCCTTAATAGATGGAAACTTGTCTTGCTGTTATTTCCCCTTTCCTGTCCTTCCTTCTCTTCCTCCCTTATTCCCTTTTCTCTTTTTTCTCTCCCTCATTTTCATTATTTTTCTGCTTCCAGGCAGTCGCCAGAGCTTTCGTTCTCTTTCAGTTTCTTACCAAGGGCAGTAAGAGGGAGTCGAAACATCTCAGTACTATGAAATCTGCTACCAAGTATTCTAAAACACCAGCCTCAGTGGTCATGTGGTCTGATAACGGGAATTGTCAGCTTCCTTCCCTGGGTGGAGGAATCTTCAGAACTCTCGCAACCCTCAACCAGGTCCATCATGATAGGCTTGGTTTCTTGTAATTAATTTCTGATTGTTCTTAGTCATAAATAATTTTGCTTACAAATAACAGAAACCACTAAGAAATAGAGGGATTTGGGAATAATTATTGAGTTGGCATATAGTATTCAAAGACTAGATTCACCGAGTAATGCCACCTGGGTGCTGTCTTTCCACACGTAGAAATGTACGAATTGCTATTTTATTCTCCATGCACCTGCTTTACCCTGATGTACAAATCCACCCGTGGCACAGTAAATGTGGCATAAATCTATGAAAGAAATCAAACCAACAAAACGGACATTTGCAAAATAGCAGAAAGGCTGAAGATGCAAAGAACAGTGTAAAGGTAACAACCAAGCTTTGGGGAGTGACTCAGATACAAGAAGGGGGGAAAAACCAATGTCAATAATATGAACACTGCACAAAGCTTTGTGCACCACTCTCTGCACCAGGTAATTGTTAGCAGCATTGCGTACAGGATAACGGCAGAGGCTCTGGAGTCCACCTGACTAGTCTTCTGATACTAGGTTCATTACTTAGACCTGTGCATGCTTGGTCAAATTACTTAGCTCCACGGTATTGTTGTAAGGATTCAAAACCACAATGCTAATGAAACAAATGCCACATACTTGGAGTTTAGTAAGTTATACATTTTATTTGCAATCTATTTAGGAATTGGTATCTCCATCCAGTTTCCCTTCACTGGGTGTCTGCCTCTTAATAGTCCCTGATTCTGAAGGTGATGTCTCTCAGCTCAGCACTGGGATGGGAAGTTGATGAGCCCAGGAAGTAGCCTTGGTGTTTTCCTTTACCTGGACCTTAATTTCCTCTGTGAGCCACATATGCTCCATCTACCCTGTATGTTGTGGTTACAGCAATAACTCCTAAAGGAAAACAATGAATGCTCTTTCCTGCTGAGACAGAAAGAGCCAGGCTCTTTCCTTTAGTCCCTCTGGGAAGGCCAGGTGTTCTACACAGCTGTGAAGGTTTCCTCAGCCTGAATCCCTCAGTGACGGTGTGGAGGGAGGTCTGTGCTGTCCTACCTAGGACAGGTAATGTGAGGAAAAATACATTTGGCTGCATTCAGCTCCTGAGATCTTGGAGTTTCAGTTGCCACAGCCTCACCTGGTGCCTCAGCCCGATCTGTCACTTGGCAGATGATGAAGACAGGCCTGTCAATCCCTCACATTCTAGGAATCTGAATTTTTAGAAAATGTGATTGAGAAGAATCCCATTCCGATCTCTGTGCCCTGCTACAGCAGGGTCCCTCTTGGCAGGGAGGGAAGGTCTCTAAGCTGCCTCCTCTTCCCCAGCTCTGCACAGTGCTCGGCACCCAATAAAAACACAAAGGGACACTGAGCATCTTTTCTTTATATCACTTATTCCCCCACATGTTGTGACAATGAGTCAATAACTGGAACTGAACTCAGCGCCCTTCACCTTGTTTTACGCTTTCATTTTCTGTATCCATTGGCATTATGACCAAGGGAAAAAGATTTCATTGACTAAATCTCTTTTTAGGTAAAAACATCGACATTCATTTTATTTCTCCTATAAGTCGTCAGTTAAGAGAAATCTATACAAATCACACGTTTCTATGAAGAAACAGAAAAATGAGAGTAGTTTTCAGTTCCACACAGAGAAGTTTGAAAAACCCTTTGAACGTTTGCCGCAAGCCCCCAGTGCCTCACTGAAACACAGAGGAGAAAAAGACACACCTGGAAACATTTGAAAATAGACATTACTGCCCATTTACTTGATTCTCTGAGCCTCAGTTTCCCAACATGTGAAATAAGATTAATTTTATAGTTGAAGAAACTGAGATCCAGGCCAGCAAGTTGCATGAGAGCAGAAGCTCCACCATCAGACTGGGCTCTTTCCCCGGGACTGTCACTTTACCAGTTGATGAGCTAGTTTCTTGTCTTTCTGTGCCTCAGTTTCCTCTTCTGTAAAATAAAGTTAATAGCACCTAACTCCTAGGGTTCCTGTGAGTTAAATGAGTTATCATGTCAAGCATTACCTAATATGCAGCTGTGATGATGTGTTCACCGCCTCTACTTCGAGAGGTTTACTTAAAATACCAAATATTGTGTCTTCTTGCCACAGTATGTATTTAGGCCCAGTCTTCTCACTATTTTTATTTCAATAAACTCTTACATTTTACTCAACTGTAAATTTGATAAATTAATGTAAATGCCTTATCAAAGTGAATTCTTCTCATCCATTTTTCAAAAATAAAAACTGAGAAAATTATCTGCTTCGAGGGCAGCCCAACTTGAAAGGACGTGGAAGGGAAGCCGTTCTTCTATAAAAGGAGATGTGCTGAGTAAACAGTCCCCACAGTGGTTCTGAGCGCGTTCCAGATGAGTAATGATTTATGAACGGGAAATCTGGGTCGGCTGCACTTCAGTCAAACAGTGCGGGGAGATGGGAACCAGATGTTGGCCCTTTGTCTCCAGGGCCCACAGGGCAGGAGGCAGGAAGGAGCGAGTGGGGAGGGCAGAGAGGGTCTCTCGGACCGGGACACCATGGAGGAGCACTGGTGGCACAGGGGACACACTTGGAGAAAGGAGGAGAAGAGAGAAAAGAGGCAGGAGAGAGGAGAGAGCCAGGCCAGCAGGCACTAATGGAAATAAAACACTCTCCGGAGTCAACTCGGAAAACATTTCTTTAGCCAGAAGACCTGGTATACGTTTTGTTTTCATCCATGTTCCCATGGAAACAGGCTGAAAAAGTTCAGACATTTTTGTTGACTTCAACTACTGAGAGTGCAGAGACCATGTGTGTGTGTGTGTGTGTGTGTAAATATACACAATGTGCTTCAAAATGTGTTTCAGTGAAATGCTTCTTTTCTTCTCATTAAATCTCTGCAAAACTCCAGTTTCCTAAAAGATGAAGACAAAATTAACTTTTAATGTAATTCTAGCAAAAAGAAGAAACCGTAAGTGTGCCTTCTTCTGTATTGTCAAGTTGCTTTATGCAAAGAAAATCAGAGCTCTAAAACAAGGGTCAGCAAACTATGGCCTGTGGGCAAATTTTGGTCCACAGACTATATCAATATATTCCGTGGGTTAGGAGTTTTTAATAAACATTCGTAAAAGACATAAAATTAAAGAGAAGAATATGAAATGGTACGTGTAGCTCACAAAGCCCCAAATATTTGCTATCTGGCCCTTTACAGAAAAGTTTACTAAGCCTCAACCCAGAGTGTGATGCCGCAAGTAAGTTTAACATGTATAATAACAGGTCAGGTTGGTGTACTTTCTATATGTCAAACAATTCTTAGAAATATCTGTGCAGGCCCATAGAGTGCCGGTTGGTTTAAAAGTTCATCTGGCCACTTCATGCTAAGCCACAGTGCCTCATCCTCAGAAGCGGGAACAGCCTACAGGGAGCACTCACGGGCAGGGAGAGTACATGGTGTTCTGAGTCTCTGCAGAGCTGTGGCAGCTCCCAAGTTCAGAACTGGCGCTCATCTTTAAAACCTCATAAAAAAAGCATGAGCAATGGGTCGTGAAAAGCCTCAGAAGAATGTATTCTGGGTCTTGGGAGAGACCCAAAGAATAAGGCACACAAAGAGAGACAGTTAACAGATTGCACCCTGCCCTAGATAAAAGTTAACACTGATCACATAATGAGAATGATGTAATAAAACACAATAACTAAGGTAACGGCAAATAAAATTTATTAGGTGTTTATAGTGTGCCAGGCATTGTGCTAAGCACTCTCCTTGAATTATCATATTTAACCCTCATAATACCTGAAAATGATGGAGCAGGCTCAGAGGTACAGTCACATTTCCAAAGTCAAATAGCCGTCAAAAGGCACAGCCTTGGTCTGAGAACAGATGCCCCACGGCTGCCTTGATAGCTACTCAGATGTCAGAAGGCATGACACAAAGTGTCCGGGTGTCTGCACAGCACAAACCAGATCAACAAGCATCTTTATTATCCACATTTTATCTCCCTTTCCTTTTCATAACCCACAGTAATAAAGATCTAAGCACTGAGGCTTACAACATTTCATTCCAGTTTCATTTTCTACGGAATCTGAGCTGTGCCATCTCAGGCCAGGCTCAGCATCCTGGAGGGCCTCTCTTTCTAGGATTCTCTGATTCTCATTTTTTCTCACTTTTTCCATAGTGTCCAGGTCAGCTGTCTGTACAATACATCTTGACTCCACTTGGAAATAAAATTTATTTGTCAATACATACATTGTCTTTTGTAACTGCTTCAGAATGATCCATGGTCCCTTATCAAAAAAGCATGAAAATGTTCAAATGTGCCACTCAGCAGAGATACTACCTGGGAGGTTTAGACTGTGCTTGAGGAGAGGTAGGTGTGGTCCCTTGGCCATGGCCATGAGGATGCTGAACATACAGAGTTTTGTTCAGTTAGCTGGGATAGTTGGTTTTCTCTCAATCTCTCTCTCTCTCTCTCATAGCTTGCAGTTAATAACAATAAGTTTTCCGTAAATTCTTAACCTCTATTCTTTTGTTAGTGATGGGTTTCAAGTTTTTTTTCTTTACTTTTGTCTTTAAGAAGTTCAAATATAATATGTGAGGGGGTATGTTTATTCCCCTCAATATTTATCTGGTTTTGAGAGTCTCTGAGTTCCTTGGATCTGCGGTCTTATGTCTTTCATTGTTTTGATAAGTTCTTATTCATTACCTCTTTAAATATTTTATTGATTCTTTCTCTCTCTTTCCTTTTTGGAATACACTTATGTTAGATATTTTGGTCTTATTCCACAGATTTTGATTTCCCTGTGCTCTATTTTTTGCCACTCTTTTTTCTCTCTGTGTTCTAGCCTGGTCATTTCTATTGACCTACCCTTATGTTCGTTGATTCAGAAGTTGTGTTGAGTCTAGTAATAAGCCTGTTGATAGCTTCCTTCATACCTATTTTTATTTCCAGAATTTCCATTTGATTCTTTTTTAAATAGTTTTTATCTCTCTGTTGAAATTTTTCATCTACTCAACACATATTATCTATTTTTTTCACTAAAGTCTATTAATTATAGTTATTTTATATTTTTCCTCTGATAGTTTTAACATTTGATTATCTTTAGGGCTTTTTCTATTTCTGCCTCTTGAAATTAGGGTATTTTTGTCTTGCTTCTTTTTTATCTCATAATTTTTGATCAAATTGTAGACATCTATATAGAGAACAAAAAAGTCTGAGGGCAGTAGTATTTATTCCTGTAAATGAACACACCTTTTCTTCTGATAGACTATTAATGTTAGAGTCAAGTCAATCTTGTCAGGATTTGAATTACAGTTTAATTTTGTGTTGCTGAGGTCACCTTTAGTGTACCACCAGCTCCAAATTCCTCTCACATTGCCCTGTGGTGAGTAGAGTGTTTCTTAGTATTTCTTAGCCTTCTCTTTGAGATTGCTCCTTAGACAGGCTCTCTACTCATGGTCTTACCTCTCTCTAAAACTGAAACTGCTTCTTTCTCAGTGCTTTCTAGCTTGGTGGAGCAGGGGGTGGGGGTTCTTGTTAGCCTGGTACAGCCTTGTCTGAGGGAACCCTGTATGCTTGGATCTTGAAAGTGAATTGTTTTCATTGATCCTTCCCTTCCTACTCATGGCACCCAAATGATGTTGTATCCTGTTTTCCTTCAGTGGCAGGAGGCATCTGATGCCATTGGAATAGAATCCATCTTCCTTCATGGAGATATGAAATTTTCCTCTCATTCTTCCCAGAGGTATGACAGGTCTTCATTTGTGCCTTGGGGGAGTGACAGGGCTTTCTTCCCCTCCCACAGTGGCTTGATAATTTTATTCCAAGTGCCAGACCTTCTTTTACTCCTGCACCATCCAGGGAGTGCTCTCTGACCTCTGCCTGCACCCCCAGTCTACTAATGAGCACCAGTGGGAGTTCATGGGGAAGAGCTCCCAAGTGGGTGCCATCTCCTCTTGTATGTGGGAATCCCAGGAACTCTGTATCACCATTCTAGTCAACACTCGGTTCTTAGAAAGTTATTACAACATTTAGCTGAATTCTTTCCACTTGTTTGTATGGTGTGTGGAATGTCTTCCTTCTGTGTTTACATCTTGTTTCTTTGGAGTGGGTGTGGAGCAATAGAACCTCTTGTTCACTGCTGGTGGGAATGCAAAATGGCATGGCCACTTTGGAATAGAGTTTGTCAGTTTCTTACAAAACTAAAAATGCTTCTGCCATATGATTGTATAATAATATACAAAAGAGTACAAACTCTTTTTTTTTTTAAGAGTACAAACTCTTACCCCAAAGAGTTACAAACTCATATCTACAGAAAAACCTGCACATGGATGTTATAGATTTATTCACAATTGCCAAAACTTGGAAATGACAAAGATGTCCTTTTAAAATAAATAAATAAGTAAAGTGTGGTACACATAAAAATGGGATATTATTCAGTATTAAAAGGAAATGAGTTTTCAAGACATGGGAAGACATGGAAGAAACTTAAATGCGTATTACTTAGTGAACAAATACAATCTAAAAAGGTGACACACTGTGTAATTCCAGACAGTTGACATTCTGGAAATGGCAAAATTGTGAGACAGTAGCAAAATCAATCATTGCCAAGGATTAGGAAAGAGGGAAGAAGGAGTGGGTGGACTTTTAGGGCAGTGAGATGACTCTGTATGACACTATAATGGTGGATATGTGCCCTTATACATCTGCCCAGCCACAGAATGTGCGACTCCAACAGTGAAGCCTCGTGTAAACTCTGGACACTGGGTGATGATTACAGCTTCATCAGTCATAATAAGTGGACCTCTGTGTGGTGTTCATAATGGGGGAGTCTCTGGGGTGGTAGATACATGAAAAATCTCTTTACCTTCTGCTCAGTTTTGCTGTGAATCTGATACAAAAAATAAAATCTATTTTAATGAAAAGGACTGGAATCAACCTAGAATATTTGTAGCAGAGAAGAGGGGGAGGGTGGAGGGGATGCAGGAGGCCAGATCTTCTACACCACACTGAGGCCTCTGTCCTGAGAGAATGGAACAGACACTACTGCAGGATTCCATGCAGGGAAGTGGCAGGGACTGATTTTCACTTTAAAGGGAGCCTTGCATGTGTGATGGTAGAATACACTGATAAGGGGACAGAGATAGCTGCGTGGAGACCAGTGAGGGAGAGTAACAGAGGCTTCCTGGCAGCGACAGTGATGGGTGTAGAAGAGAGGGACTGTGGACATAGAAGACATTCTTAAAAGGGATGCTGTATTGGGTGTGGAGAGGAAAGTCACAGGTGTCCTCAGAGTTGAGCTTGAGCAGGGGGCTGGATGATGGTCTTATACACCAACATGGAGAGTGGCAGGTTTCTCCAGGGGGATGGGAGGTGAGCTCCTGTGCAGCACACTGAGTCTGGGGTCCCAGGGAGGCACGCACAAGGGGCTGTCAGGAAGACAGTGAGGTTTATGGCTCTGGAGGTACAGGCCAGTGTTGAGGACTTTATGACCCTTAGCCCACCAATAGTGCTTGAAGTCACAACAGAGGTGGGATTGAACAGGCAGAGAGTTTTGTGTGAAGAGAAGGGGATGGCATCCTTGGGGACTTTGGCATTCAAGGGTAGAATGTGGAGGTGGGTAGGAGACATGGGGTTGTCAGGAGGCAGGAAGGCAGTGTCGGGAGTGTGCATGCTGCATGCAGTGGTATCATGGGGCAGACTGGGCCCTGAATAACCTGGCTGAGGGGTGGGGAGAAGAATCAGCACTAAGGAAGTGGAGGGTGACCCCAGCGAAGCAGCATGGCTAAGGCAAGGGCTGTGGTCTGTTTGTGGACAGAGACAGGAAGGAGAACTGATCTGTGTGGGCAACTGCAGGTCAGAATGATGGGGGAGCCAGGTACTGGATGAGGAAGGGCAGGAGTTAAGAAAATCAGGGGGTTCAGGCAGACTCTATGGGTTCTTACCTCTTTTGGGGGAAGTATGGATGCTTCTGAGACCTGTGCTTTACCTGAGTGGGAATACAGCATGGTCCAGTTTCCATATCAAGAAGCTCCTATAGTGATCTGTGGGTATTAGTAGGGAGGGGGCAAGGGAAAGGGGAGAAGGAGGCTCGGTGGGGATCGGGGAAAGAAGAGTGAGGGTCAGGATCTGGGTGAGGCTACGGGGTGCTGGGAGTGCTGTTTTAAGAAATAGCACAGCAGGGACAATAGTTAGTGGCTAGTGCCTTAGAAGTTCAAAATTTCCGTCATGAAAGCATTATTCTTAGGGGAAATAGATTATTAAAACTCACTGGTGACAGTGCAGACCCCAGATACAGCTCATTTCTGTATAGACACTGGGTCACAGGCATTGTCCCAAGTTGGTGCCTCTGTAGCTCTTTCTGGAAACCATCATGTGTCTATGCCATCTCATGCATTTCACATACAGGGCATGTCCAAGATTATTAAATGCTTCTCCTCAGCCATTGAGCACATACCACATTATCTGTCCCAATTCCATGATAAGCAGGTCATCACCTAACACAAACACCTCGGTGATGAAGAAATTTTCTAAAAATTTTTGTCTTCCAGAGTTGGAAGCGCCAATTGGAATCACAAGCTATTAACAGTTCTTGACAGATCATCTTAATACAGCCCAATTCTGCCTCAAAAATGTAAAGACCTAACTTGATGCCACCAGAAGTACACCATGTGGCCCCTGTGTAGTGGGATTCACTAAGGTGGTACAGAAAACCCATGACGACCTGCCTACATTTGCTGCAAGGAATTCTGTGAAACTTGCTGATGTAAAAACAAATACTACTGAGTTGTGTGCAACCCTTAACATCGTCACTGTTAGGTTGAGTAAAAAGATGATGATGTCAGGATGGTGGGACGTGGGTGGCGGGGACGAAGCTGGACAGAAGGAGTCTCTTCTCTGAGGCTTCCATTTAGTGCAGACACACCCAGAGGCTTTGGGCTGCTGCTAAAAACTTGGAGACAGTCATCAGAGGCTCTGCCACTCACTGCAGCTGCGCTCAGGGTGGACAGACTTGATCTCCATTGTTACACAACTTGGTCCCAGCTGTGGGCGGAGGGTGGAGCTTCCTCTCTGAATGACCTTGGCATCTGTGGGCAGGTGGCTCCTCTTGCCCCTCAGTCTTGGTATTTCTGCTGCCCCATTTAGATGCTTATGTTAAGGAAGACGTTGACTGTCTTCTTCCCTTTCCTTTCCCCTTCCTTCCTTCCCCCCTTCTCTCATCCTTTCCTCCCTCCCTCCTTCCCTTCCTCCCTCCTTTCTTTTCTTCCTTCCAAAAATATTTGAGCATCCTGTTATGTACCAACTTCTGGAGATGCACCAGTTAACAAACACATAAGCATTCCCGTCCTTACAGAATTTGCATTCTAGTGTGGGAAGAAACCTCATGTGACCATCAGATAAATTGAATTTAGGTGCCCTTTGACTTGTGGTGAAGCCTGAAGATGACATGCATTTGCATCTTCACTCTGGTCACATTCTTAAGTTATTTTACGTTTACAATATGCTTAGGAAGATTAAGTTCTTTTCACAAAGTGTACAGTGTTCCGTGGGTTAATGTATGAGTTCCGCAGAGACACAAGAAACCTGCAGATCTAGCAAGCTGTGTGGCATTTGAATGGTTGCTGGGTCTCTAAATCCTACAATCCAATAATCTGTGTGTGGGCTCCTTTGTCTCTGAGATGAGATGTGATTTCCAAATTGAGGTCAAAGAACTTTGAAATGCATTTCCCGGGATGGTGCCCAAACCAGCCCGTCTTTGAGAAATCCCACCATGGCGGAGAAGCTGTCTTTCCGCCTGTCTGTGGTCACTGGGTCTCCGGTTCTACTCAATTTGGTCTCCTGTGGAATGCGCCAAAGCCACTGCCGAAACCTTACCATTTCCATTATTGCTCATGTTCTCAAGGGATCAGATCATTTTGGAAGCAGAATGACATTGCATTTTACACTGAATCATTATTAGTAAAAGGAAATTTAAGTAACTAAGAAGCTAAGGCAGGACTACTTCTGTGCACATGTTAGAAGATGACCTTTTTGTTCATTTCCAGTTGCTCCAAAGTAACAATAATTTCGTTATGCTGCTCTCTGTATGATATCAGAAGCTGAAGATGATTTCCTTTATCCTGTAGTATTTGCTTGCCTCCCTGTCCTGGACTTTCCTGGTCTCCATCATTAACCTGACCTTTCTCCTGCCTGACCTCTTGTCTGCCCACTGTTCCCAGCACCACCCCAAGTTGTGCAGAAAACCAGTGAGACCTTTGGGTTCTGCCACCAGGGTCCAGGAGGTTGGGTTTGCTGCTTTACAAATGTTCTTTGCTTACTTTATGTTTGATTTTACACAGACAGGGCCATGCCCACTCTCTGACTTGGATTTGAAAATAACTATTGTTCAAAGATCTCCAGGTTATTTCAACCAATTTGAATATCTATTTTATTAACTGTTCTTTATTTTAGAAGAAAAATAAATAAAACAAGATTAACATTAAGACATTACTCATGTGACAGATTCATCTCGTACCTCCTGGAACAGAATATTGCCTTGGGCACTACAAATTCTGTTGAGGAGATGTGGCTTCTGCCTTCAGGGATCCTGCCTCACAGGAGGAAAATTGATTAGAAACAGAACAAAATCACTTCTGGGGCCAATATCCTATCAGGGTTACCTCTACCTGTTCATGCCTGATCCTGGGAACCGAGAGGGGCTAAGAGATGCTCCCTAGATGGTGTCACCAAAGAAGGAAAGTGGACAAACATTTTAGAAACATTTTTAAACAAAGGTTGAAACAAATTCAATTAACCAGAAACCCATTCTCCACTTAATCCAGTTAATTGAGATGTTATGTGGCCCATCCGAAGGCACAGACGGTGTCTTCTGGACAACTTCTGAGTTTGCCAGGACCCTTGCTGTGCACTTCCCATCTGCCTCCTGATTGCCTGGTGAGGTTGGCAGTGCAGGGATTGCTGGTCTTACTTTTCTGTCAAGTGGAAACGTGGCTTGGAGTGTTTGCTGTGCACAGAGTCCTGCCCTATCTGCTGTGGGGGTTTAAAATAAAACGGAGATGAAAATGATTGAAAGAGTGACCTAGATACATTGTTAAAATGAAGAAATCTCAGGAAATTCAAGTGCACAGGATGTGGCTTGTCCAGCGGGAGTTCCTCCAGGCCGGGGCATGTCAGAAGAACCTCATCCAGCCTGGGGGTCAGCTGGCCTGAGGGGCTGACTGTTAATTCCAAGCCGCTGGCGTGGGGACGGGGAAGACAGAAACTCCTGCAAGATGCAGATGGTGGCGGCTCTCAGGGCTCGCAGTAGGTGCTGCTGGAGAGCTTCCTTCCAGGTGACTCATGAGGTTTTACACAGCGGGGGTGTAGGGAGGGGTCTCTGAGCTCTTTATTTCCTGGCTCTCCCTGACTTGACTCCTGTCAGCTCCCACACATACATTACTAGTTGTCAAGTTCCCTCTCAGTCCAAATATGTACAAAAAATTTTTTTTTTAACTCCAGGGCAGTAATTTATATCCATCCCTTTAAAATTCTTTCTAGTTGGTTTTGGCTCAGCCTCACAGTTCCCTGCTCTGTAAAATGCGTGGGTGAGAGCAGAGCACAGTGGCCCTCATGGCTCAGCCTCCTTCAGCTGCGTGGCTGGGATCCTGCCACGTCACGGGCTGCCGTGCACAAGGCCACGTGAGATGCAGACGTGACTCTGTGGACAGCTCCTGTTGAATGCCAGTGAGTGAGGATGGCAGAAATCGCAGGGACAAGAATCACTTCTTATTTTCTCTTCAACATGTTATGAGTTTCTGTCTTAGAACAAATAAATGTGTGGACAACCAGCCCCTAGTGGATATTTAAAATGAGGGCTTTCCTTGAGTGTCCCCTGCCCCCAACAACCCAAAGACATTTGTGCCCTTTGGCAGTGGTGTTCCTGAAGCCATCCAATGCAGACCCTTCCACCTACGTTCTCAGTTCCCTCTCTCTCCTAGGAGCCCTGAACTTACAAGCTGCCCTGTCCTGTATCATCAGCCTCTTTCTTCCTCATGGCACCCATCAGCCCAGACACCCTAATACCTCCTCTCCCACAATGCCTAAGCAATCAAAGAGGGCAACACCTCGGGCAAATTCCTCTAACCCCATGGACTTCTCCAGCTACATCTCACTTCTCAGCTCTGTGTTGTGGGCCAGCCCTTCTTTACCCAGCTATCATCAGGCTTCTGTCCCTACTGAAATGGTTTTTCCCCAGGGGTTCAGTACCCTCCACATCACCCAGTACCAAGGCTGTGACTATAGAGTGCCAGTGGCTGTTACTTCCCATGACTTCCCAGCTTCCATGGCCCCAGAGCCTTCCATCTCAGGTGCACCAAAGTTCCACCAATCTGGCTGTGTCTGCATCCTCCCTGCCAGCCTGGCACCCCCACTCGGATAGATCATGTACACTATTGCAGTGGTTCAGGGGCACCTGAGGGTGATGGTGGAGCCCTCACTTCAAGAGGTGGTCAGAGTTAAAATGAGAAGGCTCCCCAGCTCCAGTGTAAAGTAAAAATCTCCCAGCAAGAGGTTATAGATGTATTATACCATGTGCTGGGAGGAAAGGCCCCTGGACAGAAAGATACACTACGGAGCAGTTCTGAAATGAAGTCACTAGGTTATACTGAAAGTGACAGTGCAGTGTCGCTTTAAAGAAAGAGGTATTTCTCTTTCTTTGAAACCATTGGCTTGAAGGTGGGTCATAAAGTGCCTCACTGGTCAGCATCTGGGCAGTGGCCCTGGCGCTGTGCTCCTGGGCAAGGGGAGGCACCGGCCTCGTTTGCCTCCTTTGGAAACTAATTGTAATGTAACTAAAGCTAAGCCAGGCAGCCTGTTAGCAATTATAATCAGCTCTCCAAGATTAATCCCTATTAAGGGATTTTAAAAATCAGATCATCACTCAGAAAGCCTGGTAGTCAAGTAAGAGCTGTCAGAACACAGCGGAAAAATCAGGAATCTGGGGTGAGGCTGTGTAATTGAGTTCACCGCACAGGCGGGAAACATGAGTCCATGTCAACAGAGATGATGAATTTGTTAAATTTGTGTCAATATCACCTTTAACAATGAAAATCTTCTGCTTCTTGCTAAAAATATAGGGGATACTCTAGATCCTATCAAGGAGTGTGACTGATAGAGGAGAGAAATCTATAGCACCAATATGCTATGAAAATGACGAGAGTGTGGCTCAGCGCCTGTGGCTCAATTGGCTAAGGCACCAGCCACGTACACCTAAGGTGGCGGGTTCGAATCCCCAGCCCGGGCCCGCCAAACAACAATGATGGCTGCAACCAAAAAATGGCCGGGCGTTGTGGCGGGCGCCTGTGGTCCCA